>OY992882.1:70994864-71064864 GCA_963921405.1 Cepaea hortensis
TAATTGATACATTGCCCGCTCCGTGGCGAATGTGTAACGAACGTTGTTCGTTATTCCTTATACCGTATTCGAAACACAGCTGCGGTCGATTTGGCAGCAGACTGCCTTGCGATGGGTTTTTATAAAATGGGTGCCTGTCGTTCAGAAAGCAATGACAAATTACTGAACGTAAACGTGCCAAGAAATCACAAACAGTCACATAAGGCCGGGGTTGACTGCGACATTCATGTAAAGGATTTGCAACAATTTAGTGGGGAAGGGGGGGGGGGGCTTCTATTACCTCTCATTTCCATATCCTATGCCGAGTATGCGACGTTACTTATATTCTTCCTCTGTTTTCTCAACAACAATTCCTTCACTAAAATATCCCATGATTATCGTATCACGATATCTGTTTTCCACATTTTTAATGTCTCTGTATTCTATTGTAAACGTGAGGTTGTCGTCTGAAGTATGTGCACGATAAACATGTGGTTGTCTCACGAAGCCATTTTCCTATACAGACAACTAGATTGGTGTAGATTTCAAGAAGATTGTGGCTACACACTTATTTTTATACATGAACGTCTGGACGTCTGTAGAAACAAGCACTTCTTGTTGTTGTTGCTGTTGATGTAGCCGTCGTCGGTGCTGTTCTTGTTGTTATTATCGTTGCTTTTATTGTTGTTGCTGGTATTGTTGTCCTTCTTCCTGTGCTTCTTCTATTCAGAATTCTTATTATTAATATTGTTTTTGGTGGTAGTGCTCAGTTTGTTGGAAGTTACGGAGTAAACGGCAGTCGTAACTATACATTTACTTTTGCTCCCTCCTTCCGACCTTCTGCTACTCTCAATTTGTGACACTTAAAAGCAGCACCACGTGACTGAACCAAATCACAACAATGCACGTCTTCCAAGATTATACGTTTGACAAAATGAAATTAAGGAAATGTCTATAATTGCACAGCATGGAATAGCTAGCCATATGTAAGTGGTCACAGTTAAGGGTCAATTTACAGGCCCTGGGGTTTATTTAGTATTTTTGATCTCAGCCCCATATTTGTATAGTTCAATCGCTACTCGACAGGTGATGTGCTCAATAACATATGTTCACTTCTAGATTTCACCCATCGGTGGACCCTCTTAACGACAGTTGTAGTAGACGTCTATCTAAAATTGAGGTTAAATGTGCTACCCTTTGCATGCGCTGTATTGCCGGCAACCATGCACGTCATTTATCTGACATTAGCTCTAGTATTTCCACCCTCAATCGATGTCTTAAACATCTTATCTCAGGTAACTATTTCCTGTATTGTGTGATACGCTGTATTATCAACAGCACTAACCACCACTTATATAAATGTCTTTCCACGGCTAAAAACACTAAGTTAACCAAATTTCGTGCCCCTATCCCTACCCTTTCCGCCTCTTCTCTCTCGGCTCACAGTACCATCGTTTCCGACAATTTAGTTGTGTGCATACCTCCTAATTTCCCCCTATCGACACCGGAGAAGTCGGTCCTTAGTAAAGGCCTCCGTTTCATACCTCTACGTCCTTCTGGCGACGGATATGCACTACTGCAGGACTTCCATCGTTTCCATAGCACTCCCAGGTTGAAATATCACTTCAGTAATCAACCTACTAAGGACAACTACTCGGACCCCACCGATCACTTCTCCCACCTGTCTAAACGCAGATCCACTTGGGTCCCCACTGCAGGAGCATCCAAGGCTTTAGATCTATACATCGAGAAGACTCTCTTCGACATAGAACAATTGAAATTCAAGCCACTAAGGCACTAGAACCTCACAGCGGAGGAACAACAGGCGCTCACACATTTGAAACGCCGTGATGACATTGTTATCAAGCCTGCCGACAAGGGAGGAGCGTTAGTGGTTTGGAGAAAGGACTTGTATATACAGGAAGGCAACAAACAACTTGGGAATGCCACATTTTACAGACCACGGGTCAGTAACAACACCCAGGTCAAGAGTGTGACGAATGCCATCATCAGACAAGGCCTCCTGCCTAGCTCTGCCACCTCGCTGATAATCAAAGATAGTTGCTTGGGCAAACCCACCTTGTACATGCTGCCCAAGACACACAAGCTAGGGAACCCAGGTAGACCCATCGTCTCGGCCTGCTCTTGTCCTACTGAACGGATTTCAGAGTTCCTTGACAGTATATTTCAGCCGTTGGTTGCTAGCCTCCTCTCATATATCAAAGACACCAACCACGCTATCTCCATCTTCGATTCCATCAGTTTCACCACCCTTCTCAGCACCACATCTTTACTTTAGATGTGACTTCACTCTATACATCTATTCGTCACTCTGACGGCCTTAAAGCCTTGGAATTTTTATTAGACAAAAGACACGGCCCCACCATAGCCACCGGACCATTGCTGCGTCTGGCAGAGTTAGTCCTTAACCTCAATTCATTTGTGTTCAATGGGGACTATTTTGACCAGATCAGCGGGGTTGCCATGGGTACTAAGATGGGTCCGAGTTATGTCTGTTTGTTCATGGGCTATCTTGAACACCAGGTATGGAGTCAATACACTGGTAGGCTCCCGGAGCTCTATAGGAGGGATATCGATGGCTGTTTTTGGCTAACGTGAGACATTTTGTATGTGTCTAGATGTGAGGAGGTGTGAGTGTGTATGGAGGATGTGTCTGTGTGTGGGGATATGTGTGGATGGGGGATGTGTGGGTGGGGATATGCGTTTGGATGGGTTGGGGTGTGTGGGTTTTGGTGGGTAGTGATATTTGTGGGTGTTGGTGGGATGTGTGGATGGATGTGTGGGGGTGAAAGTAGTGGTGTGGGAATGGGTGTGGGGGATGTGTGTATGGGTGGAGGATATGTGTATGGGACGGGTGCGAGGGATGTGTGTCTATGTGGGTGGAGATGTGTGGATGGTTTGAGGAAGTATGTTTGCGTGGCGGGGTTGTGTGGGTAGGGGATTGTGTTGGGTGGATTGGGGATGCAAGGGCGGGTGGGGAGAAGTGTATGGTGTGTGGGTTTGAGATATGTGTGCGGTGTGTTGGTGGGGGATGTGTGCATGGTGTGTGGGTGGGGGGTATGTTTGTGGTGGTATGGGTGAGGATATGTGTGTGGATGGGGGATAGTGTGTGGTGTGGGGGATGTGTGTGATGGGTGCGGGGAATGTGTGAATGGGTGGGGTATATGTGTGGGTGAGTAGGGGATGTGTGGTGGTTGGGGGAAGGATGTGTGGGTGGTGGCGGTGTGTGGGTGGGAGATGTGTGCGTGGATGGGGAATGTGTGGGTGCGGTGTGTGAGTGGCTTAGGGATGTGTAGGTGGGTGAGGGATGTGTATGAGTCGGGGTAGGATGCGTGAGTGGGTGGAGGATGTGTGTGGGTAGGGGTATTGAGATCGAGAGATGTTTGGTTGGGAGTGGGTGGATGGGAGTGTGTGGATGCGTAGTGGAGGATGTGTGCGTGAGTGAGTGTGTGTTGGTAGACGGGTAGGGAATGCGTGTGTGAGTGGGGAGAGGTGTGTCGTGTGTTGGTTGGGGATATTGTGTGGGTGAGGTATGTGTGTGTGGATGGGGATTTTTGTGGTGTGTGGGTGGGGGTATGTGGGGTGGATGGGTAAGGGTATCTGTGTGGGTGTGGGTGGGAATAGTGTGTGGTATGTGGGTGGGGGATATGTGTGTGGTGTGTAGATGGAGATGTGTGGTGGTATGTGTGTGTGGGATGCGTTGGTGAGGGATATGTTTGTGTGCGGGGCGTTGGTTGGGAATGTTGCGTGGTAGGGGATGTATGTGATGTGCGGGTGGGAGATTGTGTGGTGGGGGATTGGGTTAAGGCATGTGTGGGTGGGTGGAGGATGTATGTGTGGGTGGTGGGGTGTGTGTGAGTGGATTGGGGATGTATGGGTGGTTAGGGAGATGTGTGTGTGTGGGGAGGGGGGGGGGGAGATGTCAGTTGGTGGGGATGTGTGTGTATGGTTTGGGGATGTGTGAGTGGATGTGCGATGTGTGGGTTGGTGGGGGATTGTGTGCGTGGGTGGGGAATATGTGGTCGATGGAGATGAGGCTGGGGGATGGGTGGTATGAGGTGTGGGTGGGGAGAGGATGTGTGGGTTAGGATGTGTATGTGGGTGGGCGTGGGATGTGTGGGTTGGTCGGGGAATGTTTGTGGATGGCGAATGTGTTTTGGTGGATGGAACAGGTGAGGGCAGTGTGTGTGGGTGGGGGATGGGTCGGTTGGTGGGGTATGTATGTGTCCCTTGGTGTGTGTGTGGGTAGGTGGGTGTGTGTGTGTGGGTGGGGTGATGTATGGGTAGGTGGGAGATGAGCCTCATAACATGGTAATTTGCCTTGTTTATGTTTACAACATTTATTTCACAATGTTTATTTTTCTTCCTATGTAAATGTATAATGCTCTTGATGAACGAAAGACGAGTGATTGGAAGGGCCGAATGTAAGACGGGCCTGCGCGCCCAATTTGTGACCCTAATAAAGTTGATTTGATTTCAGACATGCCATTGTCTGACCTCCAGGACTTCACAGCCTTTTTCTCTAACTTTCACCCTAGCATCATACTCGCCTCCACAATTTCCTCGTCGGCTGTTAATTTCTTAGACAAAACAGTTTCCTTAAGTTCTGCTGGCCTATGCACGACGGTTTACTATAAACCGACTGACTCACATGCATTCCTTCTCTATACCTCCTCCCATCCTCCCTCTTGCAAGGATTCCATTCCTTTCTCACAACTGTTACGTCTCCGACGGCTTTCTCATGATAATAACGACATCCGTCAAAAAGCCCACGAAATGTTGGATTTCTTCCGCCTTCGAGGCTACCCTGAGACTGTTCTGTCTACAGCTCTTCAGCGCTGCCAGTCTATTAGTCGTGCCGAGGCTCTCTCTTCCAGGCCGAAACCACGTAATAATAGAACTATTCTCTCACTTACCTACCATCCTCATAATATTGCTGCCAAGAATATTCTCATGAGGCATCTACCCATCCTCCAGGCAGACTCGGTCACTCGCGATGTCTTCTCAGAGGCCCCACTTGTGGCATATAGGCGGGATCGTAACCTGAGGGATGTGCTGGTCCATAGCACTCTATCACAATCTCATCAGTCTCTTCCTGGCACGACTGCATGTCTTCGATCTCGTTGTAAGACTTGTCCATATGTCCTTCAAACCACAAGTCTCACTTTCCCTAAGACTACTTTCCACATCCGGGAGGGTTTCTCATGTACGAGTTGCAACGTTATCTATGCGATCATCTGCACACGTTGCGACATGAGGTATCTTGGTGAGACAGGCCTTCGTCTGGCGGACAGATTTAGACAACATTTATCCGATATCAACAGTGGTGCCAAGAAACCGGTACCCCTACACTTCAATAGTTCCGACCACTGTGGGGTTGCCGACATACGTGTTACGGCAATACAATCGTGCACATCTCACGAACGCGATCGCAAGACATTGGAAAACCGTCTTATCTTCCAGTTGGGTTCACTCTCCCCTCACGGCCTTTATGTCCAACACAGTTTTATTTAAGTCCCTAACGCCCCTTGCCCCCCCTTCCCCCCATCTCTGTAGTCGTATAGTCCACTTCCAAGCCAGTTGCATGTCCTTCACAGGACGTAGTAGTCAACACCAGCATTATCTCTGTCTTCTGTGACTTCCTGGTTAGTTTGCGTGGGGTCGCTTCTCATTGCGTTCTGAACAACCGTCACTTGTGCTATTTTATGATAGCAAACGCTTGTTAGTCTGCATCCATATTGCCCACAGCAGCGTTTCGAACTTGGCGTGCGGTAATTGCGAACTGCATCCGTTACATCGTCCCAGAGTTAGCTACAGTGCTCTACATATCCATATTTTTCCATTCGCTCTCCTGGGCGCACCCCCTTTTCCCCAGCGCAGGTTCCCTCGCCGGATGACTTAGCCAATCACCGAGTTTCTGGCTGTTCTGACCTTTGGTCCGTTGACCCCGTTAACCACGACATCCGTTTTATTCCATCCATGGATAGCCGTTCAAGCTAGGACACAGATAAGTGAAATTTATACTTTCTTGTAGTGTCGTTCGTGTATTTGTTAATCTATTTTTGTTTGTTTGTTCTTTGCTAACGAAGGCTTTGGCCGCAACGTCTATTGATTTTTGTAGTTGTGCTTTGGTAAAGCTCTCAATCTACTTCTCGTTTTTCAGTGTTTCATTCAATAACATATGTGTGTAGATCAATCGCTACTCGACAGGTGATGTGTTCAATAACATATGTCTATAGATCAATCGCTACTGGACAAACGATGTGCTGAATAACATATTTCATTAGATCAATCGCTACTCGACAGGTGATGTGCTCAATAACATATTTGTATAGATCAATCGGTACTCGACGGGTGATGTGCTCAATAACATATTTGTATAGATCAATCGGTACTCGACGGGTGATGTGCTCAATAACATATTTGTATAGATCAATCGCTACTCGACAGGTGATGTGCTCAATAACATATTTGTATAGATCAATCGCTACTCGACAGGTGATGTGCTCAATAACATATTTGTATAGATCAATCGGTACTCGACAGGTGATGTCCTCAATAACATATTTGTATAGATCAATCGGTACTCGACGGGTGATGTGCTCAATAACATATTTGTATAGATCAATCGCTACTCGACAGGTGATGTCCTCAATAACATATTTGTATAGATCAATCGCTATTCGACAGGTGATGTGCTCAATAACATATTTGTATAGATCAATCGCTTTTCGACAGGCGATGTGCTCAATACCACGCCGTCACCTTTACTCTCCTCCTACCCATTTGAGGCGTGGTGGACATGGGGTGGCAGGTCAATATTTGTTGTAATTGTCGCCTAAGGGGGATTCGAGCACATGAGGTCCGGGGTTTAGGCACCCACTCTAGTCAATGCGCTTCCACAGCTCTCCCTTATAGATGTGCAGGTGTGGGTTTAGATCATTCGGAGATGATGCTTTAAAATATTTGTTAATTTACAATGACAATTATTGCTAACATTTACTGTCTTCTGGAAGGTGTTGTAAATGCTGCGATATTATTGTGGATCTGTTATCTATTTCCTGGTCGGAAACTGAGACCCTAAAATAGAATATTCTTGTGAAAATAAAAGCATAGGCTAACTATAACTGCTTCAGGTAGCGCGAACAACGTTGAGCTTATTTACTGAAATGTGTCTGGTGATAATGAGGTTCTTGAAATCACGTACATTTACTACAACAAACATTGCCTACACGGGCCTGCGGACAATACGTTATCATGGGAAGCAAGTTGCCACAATGTTTGCATGCACAGATCCGCACTCATTAACTTCTACAGACACGTATATAGTTCACACTGGCTTCCATATAGTTGCCGACTGTGTGTTTACACCAGACAAGATATCCAATAGACATATCCTGTAAGGAATATATGCATACAAGTGTTAGTCCACGTTTATTTTAATTCATAAAGGTTATCATTAATGCGTATGGAGTAATGACATGAGACAGGTCACAAAGTGTGTCACTAATGGATGTTTACAATATGAGATAGGTCACAAAGTTTGTCACAAACAAATGTCTATAATTTGAGACAGGATACACACAAACTTTGTCACTAATGGATGTCTACAATATGAGACAGGTCACACAGTCTGTCGCTGATGGATGTCTACAACATGCGACAGATCACACAGTCTGTCACTGATGGATGTCTACAATATGAGACAGGTCACAAAGTGTGTCACTAATGGATATCCACAGTATGAAACAATATACAAAGTGTGTCACTAATGGATGTCCACAACATGAGACAGATTACAAAGTTTGTTGCTAATGGACGTCCACGGTATGAGACATGTCACAAAGGTTGTCACTAATGGATGTCCACAATATGAGACAGGTTATAAAGTTTGTCACTTATGGATGTCCACAGTATGAGATAGGTTACAAAGTGTGTCACTAATGGATGTATACAGCATGAGACAGGTCACAAAATTTGTCCCAATGGATGTCCACAATATGAGATAGGTCACAAGGTTAGTCCTTAATGGATGTCCACAGTATTAGACAGGTCATACATTTGTCACTAATATATGTCTACAATATGTGACAGGTCACACAGTCTGTCACTAATGGATGTCTACAATATGAGACAGGTCACATAGTCTATCACTAATGGATGTCTACAATATGTGACAGGTCACACAGTCTGCCACTGATGGATGTCTACAATATGCGACAGGTCACACAGTCTGCCACTGACTGATGTCTACAATATGTGACAGGTCACACAGTCTGTCACTGATGGATGTCTACAATATGAGACAGGTCACACAGTCTGTAACTGATGGATGTCAACAATATGAGACAGGTCATACAGTATGTCACTGATGGATGTCTACAATATGAGACAGGTCACACAGTCTGTTACTAATGGATGTCTACAATATGAGACAGGTCACATAGTCTATCACTAATGGATGTCTACAATATGAGACAGGTCATGCAATCTGTCACTAATGGATGTCTACAATATGAGACAGGTCATACAGTATGTCATTGATGGATGTCTACAATATGAGACAGGTCATACAATCTGTCACTAATGGATGTCTACAATATGAGACAGGTCACACAGTCTGTCACTAATGGATGTCTACAATATGAGACAGGTCATACAATCTGTCACTAATGGATGTCTACAATATGAGACAGGTCACACAGTCTGTCACTAATGGATGTCTACAATATGAGACAGGTCATACAGTCTGTCACTGATGGATGTCTACAATATGAGACAGGTCACACAATCTGTCACTGATGGATGTCTACAATATGAGACAGGTCACACAGTCTGTCACTAATGGATGTCTACAATATGAGACAGGTCATACAATCTGTCACTAATGGATGTCTACAATATGAGACAGGTCACACAGTCTGTCACTAATGGATGTCTACAATATGAGACAGGTCACACAGTCTGTCACTGATCGATGTCTACAATATGAGACAGGTCACACAATCTGTCACTGATGGATGTCTACAATATGAGACAGGTCACACAGTCTATCACTGATGGATGTCTACAATATGAGACAGGTCACACAGTCTGTCACTAACGGATGACTACAATATGAGACAGGTCACATAGTCTATCACTGACGGATGTCTACAATATGAGACAGGTCATACAGTCTGTCACTGACGGATGTCTACAATATGAGACAGGTCACACAGTCTGTCACTGACGGATGTCTACTATATGAGACAGGTGATACAGTATGTCACTGACGGATGTCTACAATATGAGACAGGTCACACAGTCTGTCACTAATGGATGTCTACAATATGAGACAGGTCACATAGTCTATCACTGATGGATGTCTACAATATGAGACAGGTCACATAGTCTATCACTGATGGATGTCTACAATATTAAACAATTCACAATGTTTGTCATCAACCGATGTCCACAATATGAGACAAGTGGCAAAGGTTAATGGTTGTCCACAATATGAGACAGGTCACAAAGTCCGTCACTAATGGATGTCAACAGGTTATATTCATTCATTCAGTAGCATGTCTTTTACAGAACCTCACACCCATTACAACTTTCCGGAAAACTTCTCGGTGATAAGCAAGATGACCCGCGTCCGATACACCCGTCTGGTGACCATCTGCCACATCATGCACCCGTCTTCTCTTTGGCCTTCCTCTTCCTCTCTTCCCGCGTATATACCCCTCCATTATTGTTCTGTCCAAACTTTTATGACGTTACAAGTTACCCAAATATTTCAATGTTCTTTGTTTTATTGTCTTTAGTAGCCAACCTTCAATACTCAGATCTTGTCTGATGGATGAAATTGTTCTTCACTGTATCCAAGATATTCTTAGAACCGGCCTACAACATTTATATTCAAACGCATTTATACGATTTTCAGCTCGTTTAGTAAGTGTCCAATTCTCACAGGCGTATGATGCAATGGGAAAGATTCATGCTCTTAAAAACCTATATTTTTAAAGTTTATCTGTACCACGTCACAATTTATTAAGTTGTTTTAGTTTTTGAAGAACAATAGCTATTCGCTTTTAAATTCGTTCATTGTGTCACCATCGTTGGTAATTAATTATCTATGATATTCGAAATTTTCCACCACCTCCAATTCTCCTTCATTAACATATTTCTGTCTCCGTGTTAGTTTTATCTGTAAGAATGATCTTTGTTTTTGCTATGTTAAGATATAAGATGTGATTTTCACTGTTCTTTTGGGTTGAGGTGTTTAGTTTTTCTATACCATTCTATGATGTGGATAGTAATACTGTATCATCAGCATATCGAATCTCTGGTATTTTATGACCACCGGTATTTAATGCATCATATTGCTCCTTGGATAAATCATCTCTGACATTACTCATTATATTTTCGGCGTACAGGTTAAACACATAGGGGGACAGCACACAGCCCTGACAGACTCCTTGCTTGATGTCAAACCAATCTGATGTCTCGCTATCTATTCTAATCGCTGCTTATTGGTCTAGATCAGGGGTCACCAAACTACGGCCCGCGAGCCGAAACCGGCCCGCGACGTCATTTCATCCGGCCCGCCGTCGGTACTCGAACTTGCTTGATATAACGTATGAAACACGAGACGTTGTGATACAATTTAAATGTAAATATTTTGTTAAGAATAATAGGAAATCTTCACACGTGCGGAGACCTTTTGGCTGCACTCGGCTGTTTATTTAGGCGGCCCTATTTATATATTTTGCAAACCTTATTATGAGATATATTCTATTACCAAATGAAGCCGCCTACTGAGGCTCTACAAGAGTATGGAGTAGCATATCCCATGATACCCTGGTAAAAAATGCATAGGATGCTCGGATGTTGTGTTGGCGTGCCTATAAGAGCCCAGTCACGCCATGTTCCCGCCTCTTTGGCCTTGAGAGCAACTGAGGTCGAAGAGATGCTGATGTCTAATTTTCAGCAGAGGGTTTTAACTCATCCCTCTGCGCAACTACCAAGCAGATCGGCTAACATGCCCTAGGTACAGCCGTGCGAGGCCACTGTTTTTCCAGACCGCAGTTGAGAGGGCAGACAGGCCCTGTGAAGATCCAAAAGATCCAAGAGGATCTAGATTGTGGATTGACGATTATCTGCTGTGGGGTGAGTTTTGAATGAACCTTCATAGTTTAAATAGGAATATAGGAATATAATAGGTATGTCTGTGCGTGAGAACAATAATGAAGGTGTATATGCCTCGGAAGAGAGGAAGAGGAAGGCCAAAGAGAAGATGGGTGCAGGATGTGGCGGATGATCTCCAGATGGATGTATCTGAAGCGGGACATCTTGCTTATGATCGAGAGGTTTTCCGGAAGGTTGTTATGGGAGCGAGGTTTTGCAAAGGACATGCTACTGAATGAATGACCTTTGTTCCATCTTGTTGTCTGATAATTGCTGGTGTTGTGTATCAGACTACAGATACAGTGTTGGATGATTATCCATGCTGTGATGAGGATCACTGGTACTGTGTTGGATGACTATACATGCTGTGATCGAAGATCACTGGTATTGTGAAGGATGATCATGTGTATGTTTATTCATGGGGATGCCTATGTTGTCATTGCATCTAATCATGAATTTTATTTCTTAGGTAATTGGCATTATTAATCAGATGTTGTATCTTTTCAATTACATTATTCTGATTCCATGTACACGGACCTTAATTTATTCTGATATCTCTAAATCGTCGTTTTCTTGTTAGCCGTAGAGATAGAATAAGATTCTCTTTGTCTTCTTATTCCTCTCTTCTTCTACGGCCAATGAGCAGCCGGCGTTGTGCTATTATCTCCATCATCTCTGTGCGGTTACACAAAGGTACCTATAAACTGTATATATATATATATATATATATATATATATATATATATATATATATATATATATATATATATACCTTTGATGAGCTGTAGCTTCACCAGTGACCCCTAGTCCTCTGCTTTTCTGTGTTTCAATAGGATTTTAATTATGTTTTTAATTTAATGTCTTTTTTCATTTTCAGATCCCTTGTACTTCACCCTTAAATTATGGCTACTACGCGCGAGTGTCGATTTTTTTAATGAAGAATGGGGAGTAACGTACTTCTTTGTGGAAACAAAGGACCAGAAAACCAGTTGCGTAATATGCAGCGAAAGTGTTGCCGCTTTGAAAGAGTAAAATCTTCGGCGTCACTACGAAACAAAACATCTATCAACATATTAAATGTTTTCTGAAAGTTACGCTCTGGGAAATATGAGTCCATTAAACGTGGTTTTGAAACAAAAAGAAATCTCTTCACTGGAAAATTTGCTGAAAATGAATTTGTTACTCGTACAAGTTACAATACAGTGCATAAGATGGCAGAACGAGGACAACCGTTTACTGATGGCAACTTCATAAAAAAGTGTATGATCGAAGCAGCAAATGACTTGTGTCCTAAGAAAGCCGATTTGTTTGAAACTATTAGCCTTTCGGCAAGTTCAGTTGTGCGGAGAACAGAAGAACTTGGAGAGAACATAATGCTAGAGATACGCGAGAAAGCTAGGAACTTGTTGTGGTATTCTCTGGCGCTGAAAGAGCCTACTGATCTCTCGAGTACGTCACATCTCGTATCCATACGTGGTGTCAGTTTGACTTTCAGATAACGGAAGAGTTGGCATCCGTTTGCAGCATGCATGGAACAACAACAGGGAAAGTCATTTTCGTGGAAATGCAAACAATTTTGCAAGACTATAACCTTCAGTGGAATCAGCATCTAGGTGTTACAGTTGATGGAGGGAAAAAAACATGACTGGAGTGAGGAAGGGTTTGGTGGGCAGATAAGGACTCAGTTGGAAGATTTGCAAATTCTGGGCGCTCTGTCCATACACTGCATTGTACATCAGCAAGTACTCTGTGGGAAGACTTAGATATTTATTGTGTACTGAAACCAGTCGTTTCTGCTGTGAACTTCATTCGGGAACACGCACTCATTCACCGTCAGTTCTAGGCTTTTCTTGAAGAAATTTATTCCGAATTCTGTGACTTGCCTTATCACACATCAGTGAGGTGGCTCAGCTGCGGTAAAGTCCTGCTTCGTTTTTACAAGCTCCTAAACGAACTAGCTGTTTTCCTCACTGAAAATAATAGAGCATATTCACAGCTGTCATATCCTACCTGGCTGTCAAAGTTGTCATTTTTAGTCGACATGAATGAACTGAACATGAAACTTCAGGGAAAAGATTACCTCGTCTGTGATCTGTACGGAACCATCAATAGGTTTAAGAGAAAGCTGTCATTGTTGGAAGCACAACTGGAAGGAGAAAATCTTTCTCATTTTCACTGTTTCAAAGAGTTTGGAGAGATTTTCAGATCTTGACAGAATTGAGAGTGATATTCTTCTGTTCCAGAATCCGTTTTATTTTAACCTTGATGATGTGCCAGTTGAACTACAGATGGAGCTCATTGATTTGCAAGCAAATGACTTGTTGAAAGAAAGCACAGAGAAGAAAGTACCGCTGCTTACCTGATGTTGAGTTTCCGAAACTTTAAGAAATTTGCCGCTGGTATGGCATCAGTGTTTGGAACAACTTATGTCTGTGAGCAAACATTTTTCAAAAATGAAGTCTGTGAAGTCATCACATCGAATCAGATTGACTGATGAACATTTGAAAGCAATTCTCTTGATTGGATGCAGCAATTCCAAACCAAACATTGATGGTATCTTGAAAGCCATATGTCAGTTTCACAAATCTCACTAACCTCTTTTGCTGCTTAGTTTGTGAGATTCGGATATGTGCACATTATGTCTGATGTAACTATTTTTTTGCTAACGTCGCCTTCTTTGATAACTTTGTTTAAATAAATAAATATGTTGTCTTTTCTTTTGTGTGTGTGTGTGTGCGTGTGCGTGTGCGTGCGTGTGCGCGTGCGTGCGTGCGTGCGTGTGTGTGTGTGTGTGTCTGTGCGTGTGCATGCATTGCACGCCCTTACCATGGTTAACTTAGTTTTTCGTCTTTTTTCCCAGAGCTTTCGTTCTAGCTTGCAATTATTGTTAAAGTTAGTTGCATATCCTTTACAGGACGTTTGCAGTCAATACCAGCATTGTTTGCTGTTGTTGATGTCTTGGCAAGTTTACGTTCAGTAGTTTACCATTGCTTTCTGAACGAACGGCACCCATAACATAGCGTAAAAACCAGCGCAACGTTGTCTGTTGCCAAATCGCGCGCAGCTGTGTTTCGAACGTGGGTATACGGGATTACGAACCGCGTCCGTAAGATCTTCGCCACGGAAAACGGTGCAAGTATTGTATAGAATGACTATCCGGCCCGCTCTCGTAATTTTGTCGGTTATCCAGCCCACCGTGAAAAAAGTTTGGTGACCCCTGGTCTAGATAGAGCATTTTTATGAGCTGTACTACATGAGATAGAAAGCCCTTTTACCTCATGGTTTCCCAAAGTTTCCGATGTTGTAAAGCCTTTGAATAATCCACAAAACTTGAAAATAGATTTACATTAAATTCTCTGCAATTATGTACTATTTAACGCATGTTGAGTGTGTGATCTCTTGTTCCTCTTCCTTGTCTAAATCAAGCTTGAACGACGTTAAACTCTTCTTCTTGTTTTCTTTACGACGTCTTCCCATTATGATTTTTAGTAGAATTTTACTTGCATAACTGATCAGGGCAACAGTCGTGTAATCTGTTCGAGTGTTGTTTCATACACAAAATAATCGTTTGTTAAAGTTTGCAGAAGCGATAATGATCCGTCTGCATAACCCAGTTTTGTGCAAACAGGAAGACATGATAATTAATTTAAAATTACCATGGTAAACAACTGATATTACAGTGCGAACATGTATCTAATTGTTTTACTCTATGTTGTGTGACTTCTGCAGTATGTACCTGACGAGATGCAGCGAAATGTGCCAGGCAATACATCGTACAATCTATGGTTTATGTCTTCGTTATTTATTCAAACAGTTCTATAGATGGTGCATAATTTCAGGTTGTCCCTTTTTTTGGTATTGGAACGAAGATAGTTCTCTTGCAATCTTTTGGCCATATACCATATTTCCATATCGTTTTGCATAATATGTGATAGATTTGTATGCTTTCTTCTCCTCCTACTTTAATTAGTTCAGCTGGTATCTCATCACATCCTGGTGATTTACCATTCTTCAGGTTCTCTGTTGCCCATGCAATTTTATCTAATGAGGGTTCAGGTTCTGTCTATGCTGTCGTTGGTTCATGTATCTCATTAATATCCTCACAACCATTCATATCATACGTTCCACTGCAGTATTCCTGCCATATTTCTAGGAATTTTATAGATTCTGTTCGGGTATTTCCCAACTTGTCACAGATAACATTTAATTTAGTTTGAACATTTCTTGTCAATAACTTCATTTCTTTGAACATTTCGTAGTCTCTTCCAGTCTTACGATATTGAAGCATTCTAGTACAACAATCTTGTATAAACTGGTTTGTGTCCCCTCATGTGTTCTCATGTTGAAGATTTATAGTTCATCCTACTGTTATCAGTTCTCCTCCTTTCTGTTTAAGATCCCCTCGTTGTTTTATTAATTCTAACGTGCATGGTGTAATCCGTGGCTTATGTTACTTATTATTGGTCGGAATTAGATATGTGGCTGCTGTTATCCAGATATTTCGTGCGTGTACTGCCAATTAATCAAGTGTCATTTCCTCCTGTATAGACATCAAGACCCCAAAACGATTCTTCACTTCTACGTTGTTTGCATCTGGTATTTTTGTGATATCAAAATAAGGAGGCCTTGGTCCTCGGGTTAGCTTTTTGAGTTTTACATTCACATCTGCTTCTAATAACTGATGATCTGTATCCCAGTCTGCACTTCGTAGGGTTTTTGCTGATGTTATGCTTGTTCTCCATCTTCTGTGTATTAAAATATAATCTGTCTGGTTTTTGGTAGTACAATCCTGGGACTTCAACGTGAACAGTCTTCTTGGGTGTTATTTAAAAAGTGTTTTGGCTATTGTTAACTCATTTTCTGTGCAAAATTCAATGAAATTGTCACCTGCATCATTTCTGTTTCCCAATCCAATTTTTTTCTAAAACGTGTCTCTCATTTTCAGTTCTTCCTGTACCCACTTTTGACTTAAGATTTGCTTGCTTGCTTGCTTGTGTTCGTTGGCTTGAGCTCCAACGCGAAGTCCTGTATGTCGGATGAAGGCATCCTGTTGTCCAACATCAGTGTGATGTCATACAGGACCTGAGTTTTGCGTGAGTATCCGTTGTCCCATGTCTGGCTTATTGGTGTGCAGACTGGTGGTTCCTCGCCGTACAGGCAGACACTCTCCGACTTCGGAGGAATCGGCGATCCTACTGACTTTAGCCAGGACCCCGAAGGGACCTGTTGCCCAGGACGCTCGACGAGGACGCGTCAATAGGTCTTGGCCAGTATATAACCAGGCCCTGGTGCCTTGGAAACACCTCTGCGTCCCGACTTAAGATTTTATAATATTATTGTTGTCATTAATGCCAATCTTATCTAATGTGACTTGCAATGTGCTGTAAAAATTTTCAGTTTCGTCCTCTTCTGCTGTTGATGTCCGTGTACATATCTGTATGAGAGTCCACAGATAATATGAGTCATACAATAGAAGTTGCATTATTCCCTCTTCAAAACATGTAGAATACATTCTTCCATCTGATGTACACGGACAATGTATGCTGTATACTTGTACGTGCCAAACATCAAACACGTATCAGACAGATCTTTGCTGCATCAGGATATTGCACTATCAAGTGAAACAAACAGCAGTGTTTGGATCTTGTGGAGAAAAATGTAATACCCAAAACAAAACAAAAAACCTAAATACGTACCTCTCTAAGACCTCAGACTAGATTTTTAAAACATGGAATCATGAAGAGAAAATGGATGAAAATATAATAATATAACAATGTTTGAAGCCAAGTATAAATAGTAATATAACACATTACCCACCTATCAGACTATTCGATAATTTAAACATTCTTCACCAAAAAAAAAAAAACAACAACAACAACAACAAACATAAACATATGTTAGTCTTCCATTTTCAAACATCGAATCTGTATACTTTATTCATCTGTCAAACATCAAACATTTATGTTAATTCTTTCATCTTTCAAACAGCAAACATATACACTATATTCTTCCATCTGTCAAACATCAAATAAGTAACCATTGAAAATGAAACAGCTGCAAGACATATTATAATTGTTACAGAAAGCCGACCACAAAGAACTAAGTATGAATAACGGAAAAACAGATGTAATTGTAATTACAAAGAAATAAGTGTTCTTCCATTTGTGACACACCAAACGTGTATACGATATCCTGACATGTCTTACAGACAACCGTGTCGTATATGTATCCCATCAGTCAAACATCACATGTACACCAGCCA
The DNA here is from genome assembly GCA_963921405.1 of Cepaea hortensis. NCBI lineage: Eukaryota > Metazoa > Mollusca > Gastropoda > Stylommatophora > Helicidae > Cepaea > Cepaea hortensis. Next base: position 71,012,296 of record OY992882.1, read on the forward strand.
GAGTCCTCGCTTCATTGCACAAAGAACATTAGTGGACAATTCATAAAACCGTCACACAAACACTTATTCGCAAGCTATTGTTTGCGGGATTCAGCAGAAACCACTATTATATGTTCTTAAATTTAGGGGGACATACATGAATCTGCTTCGAACACTGTCTCTACAGAAGTATCTGCGATAGCGAGGAGACAACTAAACCGTATGCAAGCCAACAATTTTTCCAGATGCCTTTGTGATCTACATAAACACAATTACGAGTTTGCAGCAATAGAAATTAATGTAAAATGTGGGTGCTGTCGCGGTGGCTGCATTCTTCTCTGCGGGGAATGCTGATGTATAATCTGCAAGTGTACAGAAAACAGTCAACCAGACTAGATTATCTTCAACCCGCTGTATAATAGGCAAAATAAAATTGTTCACGACTATTTCATGTGATGTAACTGCCTATTTGTCTTGGAAGTACGTTGAAAAAGTTGCAAGACCAATAACTGCAATAGAAAGACGAATAAAAAGAACGTTGTATAACGGAAAAACAGGTATACTAATAATTACAAATAAGAAAATGTCTCATCAAATACGACATCAAAGTGGATTAAATTGGTTTGAACAAGCTGAAGTATTTAAGTATTAGCTTATATGTGAGTGCTTTAATAACAACAAATGGGCGATATATTAAAGAAGTTAAATGTAGATTGGTTCGCAACATGAATAATACTCTCTACATGACAATTTACAGACACATGAAGAATTTTGTGAAAGCTGCGGAGATATGGTTTTACAGAATAATTGAAGAGCACCATGCACTGAAAGAAAGAGTAATGAGTTTATTTTGAAAGAAGTTAACTTACACAGAACTGATTACTCAGAAGAAGACAGTCCACATTTTTGGGCATTTAATAAGTAGAAGAAAGATGGAGTACCTAGGGGAAGCTAGAGATTAGGAGAGGCAAGAAGGGAGAGAAAAGATGCTGTGCGGTTTGGCAACATGGCGTGAAGGAACGAACGAACGAACGAACGAAAGTCTTTATTTTCAAAGGGTTAAGAATTGGGCACGCAAGCCCGTCTGACATTATGCCCTTCTTCTCTATTTCCTCTCATACATTCTTTCATTCAACATCACTTATGAAGCAAATTTTGACAATAAAAGAACAATAGTATTAAAACGCATGAAAAATAATCAATAACAAATGACTCACTGAGGCAGTGTTTAACATAGGCATTATAAATACCTAAGGAGAGTATAAAGTGCCATACATAAGGGAATGTTTTTTGGCTAGTTGTCGTTTGAGATAAGTTACCATTATTGTCTTTTTGTGTTTTGGTTTATGGGGGAATGTAGTCTGTATTGAGGTAGTATTCAAGCAGGTTGCGAATGTATGTTTAATGATTGGTGGTGTCTTTGATTTCTTGTGGAAGATTGTTCCACAACTGAGCGGCAGAGTATGCTAAGCTTGTGTTATATAAGTCTATCCTAGGTTTAGGGACATGAAGTATATTTAGTCGTTCGCTATGTCTAGCGTTATATTTAAACAATGGCCAAAGGTAGCTTGGAGCATTTTGAAATAGGATTTTGTGAATTAGTTTGGCCTTATTAAAAAGTAGGCGTTTATGGAGTGGCAGTAACCGAAGACGTTTATGTAGGTTAGAATTGTTGGTAAGCATTTCACCATTAATTAAACGTACTGCCCTTTTCTGGAGTGAATATAGGCGTTTTTTTTTATTGATTTGGAGCATCCATCCCAGACTGTGGAGCAGTAATCAATATATGTTTGTATATGGGAAGTATAGAATATCTTTCATGTGTTTTCGTCAAGGAAATTTTTAATTTTGGCAAGTTGGTATACTTATTTTGGCTATTTGTTTAACGAGAGCATGAACATGTGAGTTAAAGGTTAGATTTTGATCTATGATCAGACTTAGTGCCTTGTGCTCGGTGACACTTTACGTTAGTAATAGAAATGAATGGCAGTACACGAGATAGAAGTTTAAGGCAGACAAAACCGCCATCGCCACACAGCTTGGACTAGAAAGATAAAGTCCATTAACCAGTGTCCTCCATATAATGGTGTGTTGGTATCTGCCAGGGTCAGAAGTCAAGTAAATTAAGGGACCGTTTTCCACACCCTCTGGCGTATTGAGTATATAAATATGTATAAACCACTTGTCACTCTAGGCACGATGTAGTCACCATTACGTTGGCCGCCTTTACTGCCCAGAACATTGTATGCCACACCTTTAGGCTGGGTCGACTTGAGATCCCTTGTTAATTTAAACAATATCCGGCCTGGATAGAGACTGGAAGATGACCACCGGGTGACAGGGTGTCCGAGGACCAGGAGACCACTCATAAATATGTGTAGGCACCAAGAATTGCGTTATCCTGACTGAATGCGATATTATGACAGCTATAAGAATTCTTCTGTCTGCATTCACCCTCCTCTCAATTCCTATCCCCATTCGGAACTGGAGGGAGAGGGAGAGAGAGAGAGAGAGAGAGAGAGAGACAGACAGACAGACAGACAGACAGACAGTTAGATAGATAGATAGATAGATAGATAGATAGATAGATAGATAGATAGATAGATAGATAGATAGATAGAAAGATAGATAGAGAGATAGATAGATAGATAGATAGATAGATAGATAGATAGATAGATAGATAGATAGATAGATAGATAGATAGATAGATAGATAGATAGATAGAGATAGAGAGAGATAGAGAGAGAGATAGAGATGAGAGAGAGAGAAAGAGAGAGAGAGAGAGAGAGAGAGAGAGAGAGAGAGAGAGAGAGAGAGAGAGAGAGATTTAACGTGATCTCGGTATTTTCTTTTTTACGTTACGTTGAAACTGAAACATTCAAATTGGTGGATAATTTAATGTAGAAACGCCAGGAAAGTTATCGGAAAATGCGTTCCGCCTCATTGACCACACATTTGGGACATTTGTGGACAACGTAGAGCTTGCAATCTCTAACCATATAGTTCACTGTTATCTACCAATTGAAACACATTATCAGTTGTAGCTTTTTCAACAAGTTTGAACACATAGGAGGATATAATGCATACAGCAGAGAAAGAGAGAGAGAGAGAGAGAGAGAGAGAGAGAGAGAGTCTGTGTGTGTTATGCAATAAAATTAGCTATTTGCTGAAAGCGTCTTCTCGTGCAGAACGACAATGAACAAAGTGATTGTTTTCTACCTTTAATTCATGTTCTTGCCTGTTCAAACTATTGATTGACGGTATGGAGCATTTGAGTGTCATATCGTCCCTATATGCGTGTGTGTTTTCGGGGTAGTATTCTTTTGCTGACTGATTTTTGGGGAATTTCTGTATCTCTGCTATGCTGACATCTTTACGTTGTATCACAAGTCATCATGGTTAGACGCTTATATGCTGGCTGTGAGACTACTGACTGGCTGGGAAACAATTACTGGTATGCTCATAAAATGACTTCAAAAAAAGAAAACAACAACAACAACCTATAAAATGTTTATTAAATCCTACAAAGGTCAAGCAAATTTCTTGAAATTTGATGAATGTAAACTTCAGTACATTTATTTCCAAAAGTTTCAGTTACCTCGGTCACTCTGCATAAAAGTTATCTTCTTTCCAGAGCATGCTCTAAATAACCCCCGCAGCGTTGCATGCACACTTTCATAGTAGTAGAAGTAGTAGTAGTAGCAGCAGCAGAAGCAGCGGCGGCGGCGGCGGCGGTAGTAGTAGTAGTAGTAGTAGTAGTAGTAGTAGTAGTAGTAGTAGTAGTAGTAGTAGTAGTAGTAGTAGTAGTAGTAGTAGTAGTAGTAGTAGTAGTAGTAGTAGTAGTAGCAGCAGCAGCAGTAGCAGTGCTGATGTGACCTCTTAAGGGCACAAGCCTGGGTTATGGAATTCGGAGAACTAGCTGTTGCCCAGGAGCAGGTTCCCCTCTCCACGTCGCCGACGTTACACTTTCACACGATGCGCTATTACTGGACTGCATTCCTCTTTGCTGTGATTACTGCTTTCAGTAAGGGTTGTTCTGGTACACATTATCCTTGAGATACCTCCATAGATAAAAATCTAGGGGGTTCAAGTCAGGTGAGTACAGTGCCCACTCCAAGTCACACTTCATGTTGATCAGTCTCCCCTAATATCGCTCTCTCAGCCAGGATAGAGAGTCATTCGATGTGTATGGGGTGGCCCCGTGTTGCTGGAACCACTGTTGATCTAGATCCAATCAGTTTTCGCTTTATCTTTTTACAGTTTTATTCAAAGATTTGTTGGTTCTGTTTTGTTTGTTTTTTTAATATTTTATTTTGGGTCCTCGGTGAGTGGTTGTTGTTGTTGGAGATTGAGTCATACTTCACTTGTCTTGTTCCTGTAGTTTTACCTTCCAATTCACTGTGTGTATGTTGTATGAAAAGGCAATTCCATAGCAGAAGTACCGAGGGGATGCCAAGTGCTCGGTCTTGACACATTCTAGGCTACAACATACGGGTTGGGTGGCCGGTTTCTTTCCACGTTGCCGTTTCTTTTTGCAGAAAATTCTGACAACTGACTGGTACCCCTTTTCGTAAGGCTGGTTCGACCCCAGAGCCGTTCTGATTGAAACAAATAATTCTCTCTCTGTCTGAGATTGAACCCTGAACACTGTCGTGGCAGTCATGCTCTCTAGCCACTATGCCACGGCGACGCCAGTACTGTATGTGGCCTTGTATAATATACTGGTAATATTTATGACGATAAATTATGAAGAGAAGTCAGAACCTTATGTAAGGAGGCAAAAGAAACATGGCTTGAGAAAAATTGCAGAGAAATTGAAAATCAAAACAACAGTAAAACTGCGAAACGAATGCACACAAGAATTCAGGAGCTTACTAATCAAAGAACACGTACATCAGCAGGCTGCCTAAAGACAAAAGATGGAAGAGTCATAATAGAAAAAGATCATATCTTACATGTATGGTTAGATTACGTGAAAAACCTTTATGACGATAACAGAGACGAACAGTATGATGTTCAAAATAACAATGAAGGACCAGCAATTTGAAGATGGAGGTTCAGAATGCTCTTAACCATATGAAATCTGGCAAGACCCCCGGTTCAGACAAGCATCGTAACAGAAATGATTAATGCTTTAGAAGAATATGGAATCGATAAAGTTACAAATGTGCTTAATACAATATATGATACTGGAAATATACCTCATGAATTATGTAATTATGTATTTATTGCAATCCCAAAGAAATCAGGAGACTTGTAATGTGATCAACATCGAACAATTAGTATGAGTCACATCATTAAGATTTTGCTAAGAATTATCATGCAAAGCGGTAGGAGGAAAATACAGCCTGAAATAGGAGAAGAACAATGTGGGTTTGTAGAAGGCAACGGTACAGTAAATGCTGTGTATATAGTGAGAACCGTAGTCGTACGTTCTCTAGAAGTAAACACAGATCTACATCTTTGCTTTATTGACTACATAAAGGCTTTCGATAAAGTGAGACATGTCAACATGATAAGGATGCTTTAAGATATACAAATTGATGGAAAAGATCTTAGACTTGTAAAAAACATATATTGGAAACAACAAGCTCCCATAAGAGTTGATAATGAAGTAGGCCAATTTCAGCCTACTAAGAGAGGTGTGAGGCAGGGATGTGTAACGTCTCCAGATCTGTTTTCCCTGTACAGTGAAAGTATTTTCAGAAATACTGAAGATATGGAAGGAATCAACATTGGGGGATGATGCATCAATAACATTAGATATGCAGATGATACAGTCTTGATTGCAGACAATGAACAGGACCTGCAACATTTAGCAGATGCGGTTGTTACACACAGTGAACAACTAGGGTTTTTGTTACACACAGTGAACAACTAGGGGTAGAATTAAATTGTAAAAAGACACAGATTATGGTCGTCACTAGGGAGAACGAAATACCACAATGTAATATACAAGTAAATGGGAAAATTCTTCAACAAGTGAATAGGTACAATTATCTCGGAACAGTAATAACATCTGATGGGAGATGCCTTGAAGAGATTAGAACAAGAATCGCCATGGCAAAAGTAGCCTTTAGCAAGATGAAAAGCAATAAAATGACCAATAAAAAGATGTCAGTTCAAATGAGAAAAAGAGTGTTGAGGTGCTACATAGAACCTGTACTTTTATATGGATATGAAACTTGGACAATGAGCTGTCAAGCTGAAAAACATCTGATGGCTGTAGAAATGTGGTTTCTGAGGAAAATGCAAAGAATACCATGAACAGACAGAAAGACCAATGAACAAGTCCTTCAAGAAACAAATGAAGATCGTAAACTTATTAGAGACATTAGACGCAGACAGTCAATTTTTTGGGCATGTTATAGAAGAAATGAATTGGAGAACTTGGTGACAACTGGTAAGATCGAAGGGAAGAGACCAAGGGGAAGACCAAGAATTAAATATCTGGATGGCTTGGCCTCATGGCATGGTCGAGACAGGAACACGAACCTGATCCACGACTCTGATGATCGAGTGGGATGGCAAAACATGACCGCCCACGCTTACCGGCATGGCACATGATGGATGGATGGATTTATGACCACGACGAAGTCAGTCTCGGGAGATTTGAGAACAGATTGCTATACGTTATTCTCGCAATGGTATGAGCATCGGCTGCTCAGAAAACAATGGCAAATGACTAAACATATGGTTGCCTATCAAATCGCAAGCAGCCCATAAGTGCTGGTGCTGACAGCGACAGTGTTTAACGAACATGGAACTAACAAGCAAGCATCTTATTATACCATTAGAGTCATCAATGGAGTGTTGTCATTATGTTAAAAGAGTGTTATTCTATGGCACCATTACCCGTACGTGAAGAGAGTGTTATTGTATAGCGTTTATTTTGAACTTACTTTAGTCACTTAAAGTAAACATTTCCTCTTGTGTTAACTATTGCCAGTAGAGGTACATTCCGCATGTGACATTATTTAAGTCCAACAAGAGGCATTAGTATGTTGTCAGATTTTGAAAATTGCGTCAACTGTCTGTACAATCAAACATGTTATATCGACATATATGGTATCTTTGGCAGATTCGACGTTCCGTCAAAGCCAGAATCTAATAAGCAGATAAGATGCAGTCCATCACCATGTTGTTTTTGATGGCGTCATGTCTCAACCTGATAGTCGCAGCAGGTAATACGTCATGTGGCTGTGAGAAAGTCGTGCAGTGTATGGTGTCTAGATGGATACAGAGTGGCTGTGAGAAAGTGGTGCAGTGTATGGTGTCTAGATGGGTGCAGAGTGGCTGTGAGAATGTCGTGCAGTATATGGGGTCTAGATGGATGCAGAGTGGCTGTGGGAAGGTCGTGCAGTGTATGGTGTCTAGATGGATTGAGAGTGGCTGTGAGCAAGTCGTGCAGTGTATAAGGGTCTAGATGGGTGCAGAGTGGCTATAAGCAAGTCGTGCAGTGTATGGTGTCTAGATGGATGCATAGTGGCTGTGAGAAAGTCGTGCAGTGTATGGTGTCTAGATGGGTGCATAGTGGCTGTGAGCAAGTCGTGCAGTGTATGGTGTCTAGATGGATGCATAGTGGCTGTGAGAAAGTCTTGCAGTGTATGGTGTCTAGATGTGTGCATAGTGGCTGTGAGAAAGTCTTGCAGTGTATGGTGTCTAGATGTGTACATAGTGGCTGTGAAAAAGTCTTGCAGTGTATGGTGTCTAGATGTGTGCATAGTAGCTGTGAGAAAGTCTTGCAGTGTATGGTGTCTAGATGTGTGCATAGTGGCCGTGACAACGTCATGCAGTGTATGATGTCTAGATGGGTGCAGAGTGGCTGTGAGCAAGTCGTGCAGTGTATTGTATCTAGATGGGTGCAGAGTGGCTGTCAGAAAGTCGTGCAGTGTATGGTGTCTAGATGGATGCACAGTGGCTGTGAGAAAGTCGTGCAGTGTATGGTGTCTAGATGGGTGCAGAGTGGTTTTGAGAAAGTCGTGCAGTGTATGGTGTCTAGATGGATACAGAGTGGCTGTGAGAAAGTCGTGCAGTGTATGGTGTCTAGATGGGTGCAGAGTAGCTGTGAGAAAGTCGTGCAGTGTATGCTGTCTAGATGGATGCAGAGTGGCTGTGAGAAAGTCATGCAGTGTATGCTGTCTAGATGGGTGCAGAGTGGCTGTGAGCAAGTCGTGCACTATATGGTGTCTAGATGTGTGCATAGTGGCTGTGAGAAAGTCTTGCAGTGTATGGTGTCTAGATGTGTGCATAGTGGCCGTGACAAAGTCGTGCAGTGTATGATGTCTAGATGGGTGCAGAGTGGCTGTGAGCAAGTCGTGCAGTGTATGGTGTCTAGATGGATGCAGAGTGGCTGTGAGCAAGTCGTGCAGTGTATGGTATCTAGATGGGTGCAGAGTGGCTGTCAGAATGTCGTGCAGTGTATGGTGTCTAGATGGATGCAGATTGGCTGTGAGAATGTCGTGCAGTATATGGGGTCTAGATGGATGCAGAGTGGCTGTGGGAAGGTCGTGCAGTGTATGAGGTCTAGATGGATGCAGAGTGGCTGTGAGAAAGTCGTGCAGTGTATGTGATCTAGATGGATGCAATGTGACTGTGAGAAAGTCGTGCAGTGTATGCGGTCTAGATGGATGCAGGGTGGCTGTGAGAAAGTCGTGCAGTGTATGTGGTCTAGATGGATGCAGTGTGGCTGTGAGAAAGTCGTGCTGTGTATGGTGTCTAGATGGATGCAGAGTGGCTGTGAGAAAGTCGTGCAGTGTATGGTGTCTAGATGGGTGCATAGTGGCTGTGAGCAAGTCGTGCAGTGTATGGTGTCTAGATGGATGCATAGTGGCTGTGAGAAAGTCGTGCAGTGTATGGTGTCTAGATGGATGCATAGTGGCTGTGAGAAAGTCGTGCAGTGTATGGTTTCTAGATGTGTGCATAGTGGCTGTGAGAAAGTCTTGCAGTGTATGGTGTCTAGATGTGTGCATAGTGGCTGTGAGAAAGTCTTGCAGTGTATGGTGTCTAGATGTGTACATAGTGGCTGTGAAAAAGTCTTGCAGTGTATGGTGTCTAGATGTGTGCATAGTAGCTGTGAGAAAGTCTTGCAGTGTATGGTGTCTAGATGTGTGCATAGTGGCCGTGACAACGTCATGCAGTGTATGATGTCTAGATGGGTGCAGAGTGGCTGTGAGCAAGTCGTGCAGTGTATTGTATCTAGATGGGTGCAGAGTGGCTGTCAGAAAGTCGTGCAGTGTATGGTGTCTAGATGGATGCACAGTGGCTGTGAGAAAGTCGTGCAGTGTATGGTGTCTAGATGGGTGCAGAGTGGTTTTGAGAAAGTCGTGCAGTGTATGGTGTCTAGATGGATACAGAGTGGCTGTGAGAAAGTCGTGCAGTGTATGGTGTCTAGATGGGTGCAGAGTAGCTGTGAGAAAGTCGTGCAGTGTATGCTGTCTAGATGGATGCAGAGTGGCTGTGAGAAAGTCATGCAGTGTATGCTGTCTAGATGGGTGCAGAGTGGCTGTGAGCAAGTCGTGCACTATATGGTGTCTAGATGTGTGCATAGTGGCTGTGAGAAAGTCTTGCAGTGTATGGTGTCTAGATGTGTGCATAGTGGCCGTGACAAAGTCGTGCAGTGTATGGTGTCTAGATGGATACAGAGTGGCTGTGAGAAAGTCATGCAGTGTATGATGTCTAGATGGGTGCAGAGTGGCTGTGAGCAAGTCGTGCAGTGTATGGTGTCTAGATGGATGCAGAGTGGCTGTGAGCAAGTCGTGCAGTGTATGGTATCTAGATGGGTGCAGAGTGGCTGTCAGAATGTCGTGCAGTGTATGGTGTCTAGATGGATGCAGATTGGCTGTGAGAATGTCGTGCAGTATATGGGGTCTAGATGGATGCAGAGTGGCTGTGGGAAGGTCGTGCAGTGTATGAGGTCTAGATGGATGCAGAGTGGCTGTGAGAAAGTCGTGCAGTGTATGTGATCTAGATGGATGCAATGTGGCTGTGAGAAAGTCGTGCAGTGTATGCGGTCTAGATGGATGCAGGGTGGCTGTGAGAAAGTCGTGCAGTGTATGTGGTCTAGATGGATGCAGTGTGGCTGTGAGAAAGTCGTGCTGTGTATGGTGTCTAGATGGATGCAGAGTGGCTGTGAGAAAGTCGTGCAGTGTATGGGGTCTAGATGGATGCAGAGTGGCTGTGGAAAGTCGTGCAGTGTATGGTGTCTAGATGGATGCAGAGTGGCTGTGAGAAAGTCGTGCAGTGTATGATGTCTAGATGGATGCAGAGTGGCTGTGAGAATGTCGTGCAGTGTATGGAGTTCTAGATGGATGCAGAGTGGCTGTGAGAAACTCGTGCTGTGTATGATGTCTAGATGGATGCAGAGTGGCTGTGAGAAAGTCGTGCAGTGTATGGCGTCTAGATGGGTGCAGAGTGGCTGTGAGAAAGTCGTGTAGTGTATGGTGTCTAGATGGTTGCAGAGTGGCTGTGAGAAAGTCGTGCAGTATATGGTGTCTAGATGTGTGCGGAGTGGCTGTGAGCAAGTCATGCAGTGTATGTGGTCTAGATGGATGCAGAGTGGCTGTGAGAAAGTCGTGCAGTGTATGGTGTCTAGATGGATGCAGAGTGGCTGTGAGAAAGTCGTGCAGTGTATGGTGTCTAGATGGATGCAGAGTGGCTGTGAGAAGAAAATCGTGCAGTGTATGGTGTCTAGATGGATGCAGAGTGGCTGTGAGAATGTCGTGCAGTATATGGGGTCTAGATGGATGCAGAGTGGCTGTGGGAAGGTCGTGCAGTGTATGGTGTCTAGATGGATTGAGAGTGGCTGTGAGCAAGTCGTGCAGTGTATAAGGGTCTAAATGGGTGCAGAGTGGCTATAAGCAAGTCGTGCAGTGTATGGTGTCTAGATGGATGCATAGTGGCTGTGAGAAAGTCGTGCAGTGTATGGTGTCTAGATGGGTGCATAGTGGCTGTGAGCAAGTCGTGCAGTGTATGGTGTCTAGATGGATGCATAGTGGCTGTGAGAAAGTCGTGCAGTGTATGGTGTCTAGATGGATGCATAGTGGCTGTGAGAAAGTCGTGCAGTGTATGGTTTCTAGATGTGTGCATAGTGGCTGTGAGAAAGTCTTGCAGTGTATAGTGTCTAGATGTGTGCATAGTGGCTGTGAGAAAGTCTTGCAGTGTATTGTGTCTAGATGTGTACATAGTGGCTGTGAACAAGTCGTGCAGTGTATGGTGTCTAGATGGATGCATAGTGGCTGTGAGACAGTCGTGCAGTGTATGGTGTCTAGATGGATGCATAGTGGCTGTGAGAAAGTCGTGCAGTGTATGGTTTCTAGATGTGTGCATAGTGGCTGTGAGAAAGTCTTGCAGTGTATGGTGTCTAGATGTGTGCATAGTGGCTGTGAGAAAGTCTTGCAGTGTATGGTGTCTAGATGTGTACATAGTGGCTGTGAAAAAGTCTTGCAGTGTATGGTGTCTAGATGTGTGCATAGTAGCTGTGAGAAAGTCTTGCAGTGTATGGTGTCTAGATGTGTGCATAGTGGCCGTGACAAAGTCATGCAGTGTATGATGTCTAGATGGGTGCAGAGTGGCTGTGAGCAAGTCGTGCAGTGTATTGTATCTAGATGGGTGCAGAGTGGCTGTCAGAAAGTCGTGCAGTGTATGGTGTCTAGATGGATGCACAGTGGCTGTGAGAAAGTCGTGCAGTGTATGGTGTCTAGATGGGTGCAGAGTGGTTTTGAGAAAGTCGTGCAGTGTATGGTGTCTAGATGGATACAGATTGGCTGTGAGAAAGTCGTGCAGTGTATGGTGTCTAGATGGGTGCAGAGTAGCTGTGAGAATGTCGTGCAGTGTATGCTGTCTAGATGGATGCAGAGTGGCTGTGAGAAGGTCATGCAGTGTATGCTGTCTAGATGGGTGCAGAGTGGCTGTGAGCAAGTCGTGCACTATATGGTGTCTAGATGTGTGCATAGTGGCTGTGAGAAAGTCTTGCAGTGTATGGTGTCTAGATGTGTGCATAGTGGCCGTGACATAGTCATGCAGTGTATGATGTCTAGATGGGTGCAGAGTGGCTGTGAGCAAGTCGTGCAGTGTATGGTGTCTAGATGGATGCAGAGTGGCTGTGAGCAAGTCGTGCAGTGTATGGTATCTAGATGGGTGCAGAGTGGCTGTCAGAATGTCGTGCAGTGTATGGTGTCTAGATGGATGCAGATTGGCTGTGAGAATGTCGTGCAGTATATGGGGTCTAGATGGATGCAGAGTGGCTGTGGGAAGGTCGTGCAGTGTATGAGGTCTAGATGGATGCAGAGTAGCTGTGAGAAAGTCGTGCAGTGTATGTGGTCTAGATGGATGCAATTTGGCTGTGAGAAAGTCGTGCAGTGTATGCGGTCTAGATGGATGCAGGGTGGCTGTGAGAAAGTCGTGCAGTGTATGTGGTCTAGATGGATGCAGTGTGGCTGTGAGAAAGTCGTGCTGTGTATGGTGTCTAGATGGATGCAGAGTGGCTGTGAGAAAGTCGTGCAGTGTATGGGGTCTAGATGGATGCAGAGTGGCTGTGAGAAAGTCGTGCAGTGTATGGTGTCTAGATGGATGCAGAGTGGCTGTGAGAAAGTCGTGCAGTGTATGATGTCTAGATGGATGCAGAGTGGCTGTGAGAAAGTCGTGCAGTGTATGGAGTTCTAGATGGATGCAGAGTGGCTGTGAGAAAGTCGTGCTGTGTATGATGTCTAGATGGATGCAGAGTGGCTGTGAGAAAGTCGTGCAGTGTATGGCGTCTAGATGGGTGCAGAGTGGCTGTGAGAAAGTCGTGTAGTGTATGGTGTCTAGATGGTTGCAGAGTGGCTGTGAGAAAGTCGTGCAGTATATGGTGTCTAGATGTGTGCGGAGTGGCTGTGAGCAAGTCGTGCAGTGTATGTGGTCTAGATGGATGCAGAGTGGCTGTGAGAAAGTCGTGCAGTGTATAGTGTCTAGATGGATGCAGAGTGGCTGTGAGAAAGTCGTGCAGTGTATGGTGTCTAGATGGATGCAGAGTGGCTGTGAGAAGAAAATCGTGCAGTGTATGGTGTCTAGATGGATGCAGAGTTGCTGTGAGAATGTCGTGCAGTGTATGGGGTATAGATGGATGCAGAGTGGCTGTGACAAAGTCGTGCAGTGTATGGTGTCTAGATGGGTGCAGAGTGGCTGTGAGAAGAAAGTCGGGCAGTGTATGGTGTCTAGATGGATGCAGAGTGGCTGTGAGAATGTCGTGCAGTGTATGGTGTCTAGATGGGTGCAGAGTGGCTGTGACAAAGTCGTGCAGTGTATGGTGTCTAGATGGATGCAGAGTGGCTGTGAGAAAGTCGTGCAATGTATGGTGTCTAGATGTGTGCATAGTAGCTGTGAGAAGAAAGTCGTGCAGTGTATGGTGTCTAGATGGATGCAGAGTGGCTGTGAGAATATCGTGCAGTGTTTGAGGTCTAGATGGATGCAGAGTAGCTGTGAGAAAGTCGTGCAGTGTATGCTGTCTAGATGGATGCAGAGTGGCTGTGAGAAAGTCATGCAGTGTATGCTGTCTAGATGGGTGCAGAGTGGCTGTGAGCAAGTCGTGCACTATATGGTTTCTAGATGTGTGCATAGTGGCTGTGAGAAAGTCTTGCAGTGTATGGTGTCTAGATGTGTGCATAGTGGCTGTGAGAAAGTCTTGCAGTGTATGGTGTCTAGATGTGTACTTAGTGGCTGTGAAAAAGTCTTGCAGTGTATGGTGTCTAGATGTGTGCATAGTAGCTGTGAGAAAGTCTTGCAGTGTATGGTGTCTAGATGTGTGCATAGTGGCCATGACAACGTCATGCAGTGTATGATGTCTAGATGGGTGCAGAGTGGCTGTGAGCAAGTCGTGCAGTGTATTGTATCTAGATGGGTGCAGAGTGGCTGTCAGAAAGTCGTGCAGTGTATGGTGTCTAGATGGATGCACAGTGGCTGTGAGAAAGTCGTGCAGTGTATGGTGTCTAGATGGGTGCAGAGTGGCTTTGAGAAAGTCGTGCAGTGTATGGTGTCTAGATGGATACAGAGTGGCTGTGAGAAAGTCGTGCAGTGTATGGTGTCTAGATGGGTGCAGAGTAGCTGTGAGAAAGTCGTGCAGTGTATGCTGTCTAGATGGATGCAGAGTGGCTGTGAGAAGGTCATGCAGTGTATGCTGTCTAGATGGGTGCAGAGTGGCTGTGAGCAAGTCGTGCACTATATGGTGTCTAGATGTGTGCATAGTGGCTGTGAGAAAGTCTTGCAGTGTATGGTGTCTAGATGTGTGCATAGTGGCCGTGACAAAGTCATGCAGTGTATGATGTCTAGATGGGTGCAGAGTGGCTGTGAGCAAGTCGTGCAGTGTATGGTGTCTAGATGGATGCAGAGTGGCTGTGAGCAAGTCGTGCAGTGTATGGTATCTAGATGGGTGCAGAGTGGCTGTCAGAATGTCGTGCAGTGTATGGTGTCTAGATGGATGCAGATTGGCTGTGAGAATGTCGTGCAGTATATGGGGTCTAGATGGATGCAGAGTGGCTGTGGGAAGGTCGTGCAGTGTATGAGGTCTAGATGGATGCAGAGTGGCTGTGAGAAAGTCGTGCAGTGTATGTGGTCTAGATGGATGCAATGTGGCTGTGAGAAAGTCGTGCAGTGTATGCGGTCTAGATGGATGCAGGGTGGCTGTGAGAAAGTCGTGCAGTGTATGTGGTCTAGATGGATGCAGAGTGGCTGTGAGAAAGTCGTGCTGTGTATGGTGTCTAGATGGATGCAGAGTGGCTGTGAGAAAGTCGTGCAGTGTATGGGGTCTAGATGGATGCAGAGTGGCTGTGAGAAAGTCGTGCAGTGTATGGTGTCTAGATGGATGCAGAGTGGCTGTGAGAAAGTCGTGCAGTGTATGATGTCTAGATGGATGCAGAGTGGCTGTGAGAAAGTCGTGCAGTGTATGGAGTTCTAGATGGATGCAGAGTGGCTGTGAGAAAGGCGTGCTGTGTATGATGTCTAGATGGATGCAGAGTGGCTGTGAGAAAGTCGTGCAGTGTATGGCGTCTAGATGGGTGCAGAGTGGCTGTGAGAAAGTCGTGTAGTGTATGGTGTCTAGATGGTTGCAGAGTGGCTGTGAGAAAGTCGTGCAGTATATGGTGTCTAGATGTGTGCGGAGTGGCTGTGAGCAAGTCGTGCAGTGTATGTGGTCTAGATGGATGCAGAGTGGCTGTGAGAAAGTCGTGCAGTGTATGGTGTCTAGATGGATGCAGAGTGGCTGTGAGAAAGTCGTGCAGTGTATGGTGTCTAGATGGGTGCAGAGTAGCTGTGAGAAAGTCGTGCAGTGTATGCTGTCTAGATGGATGCAGCGTGGCTGTGAGAAGGTCATGCAGTGTATGCTGTCTAGATGGGTGCAGAGTGGCTGTGAGCAAGTCGTGCACTATATGGTGTCTAGATGTGTGCATAGTGGCTGTGAGAAAGTCTTGCAGTGTATGGTGTCTAGATGTGTGCATAGTGGCCGTGACAAAGTCATGCAGTGTATGATGTCTAGATGGGTGCAGAGTGGCTGTGAGCAAGTCGTGCAGTGTATGGTGTCTAGATGGATGCAGAGTGGCTGTGAGCAAGTCGTGCAGTGTATGGTATCTAGATGGGTGCAGAGTGGCTGTCAGAATGTCGTGCAGTGTATGGTGTCTAGATGGATGCAGATTGGCTGTGAGAATGTCGTGCAGTATATGGGGTCTAGATGGATGCAGAGTGGCTGTGGGAAGGTCGTGCAGTGTATGAGGTCTAGATGGATGCAGAGTGGCTGTGAGAAAGTCGTGCAGTGTATGTGGTCTAGATGGATGCAATGTGGCTGTGAGAAAGTCGTGCAGTGTATGCGGTCTAGATGGATGCAGGGTGGCTGTGAGAAAGTCGTGCAGTGTATGTGGTCTAGATGGATGCAGTGTGGCTGTGAGAAAGTCGTGCTGTGTATGGTGTCTAGATGGATGCAGAGTGGCTGTGAGAAAGTCGTGCAGTGTATGGGGTCTAGATGGATGCAGAGTGGCTGTGAGAAAGTCGTGCAGTGTATGGTGTCTAGATGGATGCAGAGTGGCTGTGAGAAAGTCGTGCAGTGTATGATGTCTAGATGGATGCAGAGTGGCTGTGAGAAAGTCGTGCAGTGTATGGAGTTCTAGATGGATGCAGAGTGGCTGTGAGAAAGTCGTGCTGTGTATGATGTCTAGATGGATGCAGAGTGGCTGTGAGAAAGTCGTGCAGTGTATGGCGTCTAGATGGGTGCAGAGTGGCTGTGAGAAAGTCGTGTAGTGTATGGTGTCTAGATGGTTGCAGAGTGGCTGTGAGAAAGTCGTGCAGTATATGGTGTCTAGATGTGTGCGGAGTGGCTGTGAGCAAGTCGTGCAGTGTATGTGGTCTAGATGGATGCAGAGTGGCTGTGAGAAAGTCGTGCAGTGTATGGTGTCTAGATGGATGCAGAGTGGCTGTGAGAAAGTCGTGCAGTGTATGGTGTCTAGATGGATGCAGAGTGGCTGTGAGAAGAAAATCGTGCAGTGTATGGTGTCTAGATGGATGCAGAGTGGCTGTGAGAATGTCGTGCAGTGTATGGGGTATAGATGGATGCAGAGTGGCTGTGACAAAGTCGTGCAGTGTATGGTGTCTAGATGGGTCCAGAGTGGCTGTGAGAAGAAAGTCGGGCAGTGTATGGTGTCTAGATGGATGCAGAGTGGCTGTGAGAATGTCGTGCAGTGTATGGTGTCTAGATGGAGGCAGAGTGGCTGTGACAAAGTCGTGCAGTGTATGGTGTCTAGATGGATGCAGAGTGGCTGTGAGAAAGTCGTGCAATGTATGGTGTCTAGATGTGTGCATAGTGGCTGTGAGAAGAAAGTCGTGCAGTGTATGGTGTCTAGATGGATGCAGAGTGGCTGTGAGAATATCGTGCAGTGTTTGAGGTCTAGATGGATGCAGAGTAGCTGTGAGAAAGTCGTGCAGTGTATGCTGTCTAGATGGATGCAGAGTGGCTGTGAGAAAGTCATGCAGTGTATGCTGTCTAGATGGGTGCAGAGTGGCTGTGAGCAAGTCGTGCAGTATATGGGGTCTAGATGGATGCAGAGTGGCTGTGGGAAGGTCGTGCAGTGTATGAGGTCTAGATGGATGCAGAGTGGCTGTGAGAAAGTCGTGCAGTGTATGTGGTCTAGATGGATGCAATGTGGCTGTGAGAAAGTCGTGCAGTGTATGCGGTCTAGATGGATGCAGGGTGGCTGTGAGAAAGTCGTGCAGTGTATGTGGTCTAGATGGATGCAGTGTGGCTGTGAGAAAGTCGTGCTGTGTATGGTGTCTAGATGGATGCAGAGTGGCTGTGAGAAAGTCGTGCAGTGTATGGGGTCTAGATGGATGCAGAGTGGCTGTGAGAAAGTCGTGCAGTGTATGGTGTCTAGATGGATGCAGAGTGGCTGTGAGAAAGTCGTGCAGTGTATGATGTCTAGATGGATGCAGAGTGGCTGTGAGAAAGTCGTGCAGTGTATGGAGTTCTAGATGGATGCAGAGTGGCTGTGAGAAAGTCGTGTTGTGTATGATGTCTAGATGGATGCAGAGTGGCTGTGAGAAAGTCGTGCAGTGTATGGCGTCTAGATGGGTGCAGAGTGGCTGTGAGAAAGTCGTGCAGTGTATGGTGTCTAGATGGATGCAGAGTGGCTGTGAGAAAGTCGTGCAGTATATGGTGTCTAGATGTGTGCGGAGTGGCTGTGAGCAAGTCGTGCAGTGTATGTGGTCTAGATGGATGCAGAGTGGCTGTGAGAACGTCGTGCAATGTATGGTGTCTAGATGGATGCAGAGTGGCTGTGAGAAAGTCGTGCAGTGTATGGTGTCTAGATGGATGCAGAGTGGCTGTGAGAAGAAAATCGTGCAGTGTATGGTGTCTAGATGGATGCAGAGTGGCTGTGAGAATGTCGTGCAGTGTATGGGGTATAGATGGATGCAGAGTGGCTGTGACAAAGTCGTGCAGTGTATGGTGTCTAGATGGGTGCAGAGTGGCTGTGAGAAGAAAGTCGGGCAGTGTATGGTGTCTAGATGGATGCAGAGTGGCTGTGAGAATGTCGTGCAGTGTATGGTGTCTAGATGGAGGCAGAGTGGCTGTGACAAAGTCGTGCAGTGTATGGTGTCTAGATGGATGCAGAGTGGCTGTGAGAAAGTCGTGCAGTGTATGGTGTCTAGATGTGTGCATAGTGGCTGTGAGAAGAAAGTCGTGCAGTGTGGTGTGTAGATGGATGCAGAGTGGCTGTGAGAATATCGTGCAGTGTTTGAAGTCTAGATGGATGCAGAGTGGCTTTGACAATGTCGTGCAGTGTATGGTGTCTAGATGGATGCAAAGTAGCTGTGAGAAGAAAGTCGGGCAGTGTATGGTGTCTAGATGGATGCAGAGTGGCTGTGACAATGTCGTGCAGTGTATGGTGTCTAGATGGATGCAGAGTGGCTGTGAGAAAGTCTTGCAGTGTATGGTGTCTAGATGGATGCAGAGTGGCAGTGAGAAAGTCGTGCAGTGTATAGTGTCTAGATGGATGCAGAGTAGCTGTGAGAAAGTCGTGCAGTGTAGGGGTCTAGATGGATACAGAGTGGCTGTGAGAAAGTCGTGCAGTGTATGCTGTCTATATGGATGCAGAGTAGCTGTGAGAAAGTCATGCTGTGTATGCTGTCTAGATGGGTGCAGAGTGGCTGCGTGAAAGTCATGCAGTGTATGCTGTCTAGATGGGTGCATAGTGGCTGTGAGCAAGTCGTGCAGTGTATGATGTCTAGATGGATGCATAGTGGCTGTGAGAAAGTCTTGCAGTGTATGGTGTCTAGATGTGTGCATAGTGGCTGTGAGAAAGTCTTGCAGTGTATGGTGTCTAGATGTGTGCATAGTGGCTGTGAGAAAGTCTTGCAGTGTATGATGTCTAGATATGTGCATAGTGGCTGTGAGAAAGTCTTGCAGTGTATGGTGTCTAGATGGGTGTAGAGTGGCTGTGAGAATGCCGTGCAGTGTATGGTGTCTAGATGGGTGGAGAGTGGCTGTGAGCAAGTTGTGCAGTGTATCGTGTCTAGATGGATGCAGAGTGGCTGTGAGCAAGTCGTGCTGTGTATGGTGTCTAGATGGATGCAGAGTGGCTGTGAGCAAGTCGTGCTGTGTATGGTGTCTAGATGGATGCACAGTGGCTGTGAGAAAGTCGTGCAGTGTATGGTGTCTAGATGGGTGCAGAGTGGCTGTGAGAAAGTCGTGCAGTGTATGGTGTCTAGATGGATGCAGATTGGCTGTGAGAATGTCGTGCAGTATATGGGGTCTAGATGGATGCAGAGTGGCTGTGGGATGGTCGTGCAGTGTATGTGGTCTAGATGGATGCAGTGTGGCTGTGAGAATGTCGTGCTGTGTATGGGGTCTAGATGGATGCAGTGTGGCTGTGAGAAAGTCGTGCAGTGTAAGGGGTCAAGATGGATACAGAGTGGCTGTGAGAAAGTCGTGCAGTGTATGTGGACTAGATCGATGCAGTGTGGCTGTGAGAAAGTCGTGCAGTGTATGGGGTCAAGATGGATGCAGAGTGGCTGTGAGAAAGTCTTGCAGTGTATGTGGTCTAGATGGATGCAGAGTGGCTGTGAGAAAGTCGTGCAGTGTATGGTGTCTAGATGGATGCAGAGTGGCTGTGAGAAAGTCATGCAGTATATGGTGTCTAGATGGGTGCAGAGTGGCTGTGAGCAAGTCGTGCAGTGTATGATGTCTAGATGGATGCAGAGTGGCTGTGAGAAAGTCGTGCAGTGTATGGTGTCTAGATGGACTCAGAGTGGCTGTGAGAAAGGCGTGCAGTGTATGGTGTCTAGATGGATGCAGAATGGCAAACATCGCAATGACTGGTGGCGACTGTTAAGTCGACCTGGACTGCAGTGTGGTTTCTGGTCTCAGTCGATCGGTGAAGGAAACAATACACTACAAGAAAACAATACACTACAAGAAAACAATACACTACAAGAAAACAATACACGACAAGAAAACAATACACTACAAGAAAACAATACACTACAAGAAAACAATACACTACAAGAAAACAATACACTACAAGAAAACAATACACTACAAGAAAACAATACACTACAAGAAAACAATACACTACAAGAAACCTTTCACGCGCCTCAATTGGGCATGTGGTAGTGGAGCTTTAATTGTGTATAGCAATCAGTCATTGATGAGTGATGAGCTCAAAAACCTATAACAATTTGTTGAGCCATGTAGACAATTATATTAGTAGCATGTATTATGCTTTAACATCTATAATGAATATGACCATAGTTTAAAAACTAATGACAAATTGACACATTCTGGTCAGGTTTTGTAGCCATTCAGCAATGAGTACATGCGAACTCCCCGAAGATAGCCAGCACTTTTCCACTAGTTCAAGCTTGTCTATTGAGTATCTGGCATTCAATACAAGTCTTTCATTCTGTCATCCTATAGCCATCTTACTCTGATTTCTAGTGTGTCTGTAGTTTCCTTTTATTTGTGTAGCTTATTCGTCTTCTGGAAGTATTGAAGAGCATGTGAAACGCCATCATGGTCTCACTCTATACGAAGGAAAGCTCCCATTCGCACTTTCAGATGGTGGAGAGTGGGAAACGCGCCATTATGTGGAAAACACATCTTTGTGGTCCGAGTATGGACTGGTATAAATAAGCAAACACGCCTTGCAACGCAGCAGAACCAGGCACTCACTTGTCCTGACAGTTGGAAACCGTTGTCACACGAAGAAGTAACATATCCCATGTCATTATGGATGTTACGGAAAAGCCATCAAACTATCTTCCCAAGTTATTTTGTTAATGAAACAACGCAGATCTGAGTCAGAGAACGGCGTTAATGGCCGCCTTAGAACATCAAGAGTCACAGTATACTAGCCGTCATTAACGTACTGATACCAAAACACGAACCAACAAATCTAGATTAGACACTTCATATGTCAGGACATAATTAGCAGTTAGAACATGTAGTAACAGAAGTGGAAAAGATAATCATTAGTATCCTAACAATGAGAGAGATAATCTGAAAGGGGTCTGGCAAAATACACAATAGTACATTCAGAAGGTGAAAAACACGAAAGATGAGTATGACTATCTGCTATAACAAATAAACACCTATGTTAATTAGTGGTTATCTGAGTATTTCAGGTCGGGTTATCATGGAAACATCAATGGAAGACAAATCCATAGAAACAACATAGGAGTTTACGCACCAACAACAAGCAGTAATGACAAAAAGATACAAAGATATTATCATGGCATCGAAAGTAGCAATACTAAACATCTGTTATTTTGGACAAAGTGAACATTATAGAAACACACAACAAGGGTGTCAGAATATGTAAGAAATTTACCAAAATGATGTTCTAGTCCGAAGTGAAAGGAACACAGGGCAACACAACACATACACACAGAGTGGGCAACACAATAATACACACAGAGTGGGCAACACAACACACACACACACACGCACAGAGTGGACAACACAATACACACACACACACAGAGAGAGAGAGAGAGAGAGAGAGAGAGAGAGAGAGAGAGAGAGAGAGAGAGAGAGAGAGTCGGATTTCTATTTCACCCACTGATTGCTGAAAACATTGACAGTACAGCTTATGTATTACCTAGAATCGTGGGACACAGAGGTGTTTCCAAGGCACCAGTGTCGGGTTATATACTGGCCAAGACCTATTGACGCGTCTTCGTCTAGCGTCCTGGGCAAAAGGTCCCTTCGGGGCCCTGGCTAAAATCAGTAGGATCGCCGATTCCTCAGAAGTCGGAGAGTGTCTGCCTGTACGGCGAGGAACCACCAGTCTGCACACCAATAAGCCAGACACGGGACAACGGATACTCACGCAAACCTCAAGTCCTGTATGACATCATACTGATGTTGGACAATAGGATGCCTTCATCGGACAAACAGGACTTCGCGTTGGAGCTCAAGCCAACGAACACAAGCAAGCACCTAGAATTGTGACTATAAGAGTTAAAGATAATGTTAGAATAACAACGATTATCCAAATGAATGCCCCGTGTAAAGATAATAGCACTGGTAAAGAAAAAAGAAAAAGACTTCTACAACGAGCTGTCGAGAGCAATACACAGCATACGCATCTCGGATGATTTAATCATCCCATCGGAGAATTCAATGATAGTGTAGGGAAAAGTCGATTTCCGTGGAATACATAGCTAGGACCATGCAATGACACCACTAAAGAATGGACATAATCAAATTCAAACATATGTAAATGGAAGGACCTCAACCAATCATGTCAAATCTATTATACACTAACCAGGCTTAACAGTAGAAGATTTGTAACAATATATTGTACAGTAATGTAATACCAAGCATAAATATAGACACAGATCATCGTCCTGTTGTGTTGTACTTGAGATATACACTTGGCCAACAAGTACCTCATACATCGACCTCAAAAGTAACCAATAAAAGAAAATAGCCAAGCCATTCGAATATTTACTTCTCTGCCTCCCTCTTGTTCTCTTCCCCTCGAACTTGCCAGTTGTCATCAAGTTCTCCAATTTATTTCTTCTCATAATGTAACAAAACAATGTTGACTGTCTACGTCTAATTTCTCTAATCAATGTACTAATTTCATTTGTTTCTTGCAGGACTTGGTCATTGGTTTTTTCTGTCTGTCCATGGCATTCTTTGCATTTTCCTCAGAAACCACATTTCCACAGTCATTAGATGTTTTTCAGCTTGACTGCTCATTGTCCAAGCTTCACATCCATACAAAATTACCGGCTCTGTGTAGCACTTCAACACTCTTTTTCTCGTTTCTATTGATATCATTTTATTAGTCTGTATAATTTTCATCTTGCAAAAGGCTACCTCCGCAATGGCAATTCTTGTTCTAATCTCTTCAAGGCATCTCACATCAGATGTTATGAATGTTCTGAGATAACTGTATCGATTCACTTGCTTAAGAATATGCCCATTTACTCGTATATCACATTGTGGTATTTCCATCTTCCCAGTGACGACTATATTCTGTGTCTTCTTAATATTCAGTTCTAACCCTAGCTGTTCACTGTGTGCAACAACCACATCTACTAAATTTAGCAGGTCCTGTTCATTGTCTGCAATCAAGACTGTATCATCTGCATATCTAATGTTATTGATGTATCGTTCCCCAATCTTGATTCCTTCCATATCTTTCTATATATATATATATATATATATATATATATATATATATATATATATATATATATATATATATATAGTTTAATTCTACAGAACGTTCAACTACTGTTCTCACTATATACACAGCATTTAATGCGCTCTTGCCTTCTACAAACCCACATTGTTCTCCTATTTCGGGTTGTTTTTTCTTCTTAACTCGTTGCATGATAATTCTCAGCAGAATCTTCGTGATGTGGCTCATTATACTAATTGTTCGATGTTGATCCCATTCCAAGGCTCCTAATTTCTTCGGGATTGCAATAAATATAGAATTACATAATTCAGGAGGTGTATCTCCAGTGTCGTATATTGCGTTCAGCAGTCTGTCTGGTGACTTGGTCTATTCCATATTCTTCTAAGGCATTGATCATTTCTATTGTGATGTTATCCGTACCCAGGGTCTTGCCAGTTTTCATATGGTTAAGAGCATTCTGAACTTCCATTTTCAAAATTGATGGTCCTTCATTATTATTCCGATGATCATATTGTTCCTCTCTTGTGTCATCATAAAAGTCTTTCACATAATCTTACCACGCATGTAAAATCTGATCTTTTTCTATTATGATTTTGCCATCTTTGGTATTTAGGCAACCCGTTGATGTGTGTGTTCTTTTCTTAGTGATGTCATTAAATTCTTTTGTGCATTACTTTTGTAGTCCGGGTGTTATGTTGGTTTTCAATTTCCTTGCAATTTTCCTCAAGCCATTTTTCTTTTGCCTCTTTGCATAGCTTCCTGATTCTCATGTGCATCTCTTCATATTTTTACTTGTTAGTTTTGTTATTTCTTCTTACTTCCATGAGTTTTAAGATGTCTTCCGTCATCCATTTCTTTGCGTCCTATTATCTTTATTTTTGGGATGGTTGTTTCTGCAACTTGGTTGATTGATTTTTTTTATATTTCCCATTGGTCACTGACGTCTTGAAATAATATTTCTATATCGGGCAATGCATCAAATCTATTCTTTACCTCTACGTTGACTTTATCTTTTATTTCCTGACTCCTGTGCCTGTAGATAAAATTGTGTGTTTCTTGGTGAATATTTGACTTTCTTTAATTGTGTATGTAAATTGCTTAAGATCAATCTATGGTCGCTATAGCAGTCTGCGCTTGGTATAGTTTTTGCGACTTTTAAGCGAAATCTTATGTTGATGAGAGTCAACTGAAAGTAGTCACTGAAATTATTCTGGCGACTACATACAAGCATAAGTGGGGTAGTCAAGAATAAGAGAATTTCTGACTTCCAAGGTACTGACCTCATCTGACAGAGGACTGGCGAGAAAAAGGGCAAAGCCCTCTTCGAACGCTATCTAGAGCAGAGCAACCAGACAGACATGAGAGGCAGAAATCTTACCAAGGAGGACACATCAGACAGGTGTAAAACCCAGAACATTTCGGATGAAGACACAGTGACAGTGAAAGAAATCAAGGCTGTGCTTCGACGATCAATAAACAGCGCTCCAGGGCCAGATGGCATAAGATATGAAGACATCAATAGGTGTACCGACAACGGGCTAGAGAAACTAGCAGACATGTACAACAATAGTATAGGGAGTGCTAGCAGCAAGGAGGAGTGGTTACACGGCTATCAGATTCCCTTGCCGAAGCCTGGCAAAGACCAAACAAAATTAAGGGATATTGAATAGGCAAACTTCTGGAGAAGTTAATTGCCAGAAAAATATCAAGCCAGCTAGAGAATCAAGGTGTTTTCCCACCCACTGGGAGGGTACCGTCCCAAAAGAGAAACCTGGACCAATGCAGCAGTTTTTGCCCATTATGTTTATGAAAGTTTCCACTCAGGCATTGAAACAGTTGCTGCAGCGATTGATTTGGAGGAAGCGTACAACAGAGTACCATTGATTTTTTAATGCTTCAGCTTCTTGAACTCAAGATAAGTCTGTTCCTCCTTAGTTGGCAAAGAACAGCAAATTAAAAGAGGTGTGGCCAAACAAGAACACTACGCAGGAAGCCAAAGAAGATTGATAAACCAGCACAGAACTGGTGTCGTTGGCCGCTACACGCTGCGGGATTTGCTGAGGAGGGGATCTTAGCACTTATGGACTGAATGGTTCGAAGTGCAATGAGGATGATCTGTCGACTAACTAACTGTTGATGAGAATGTAATCAATCTGATTTCTGATCTTCTGATCAGGACTCCTCCATGTCCGTAATCTCCTTGGGTGCTGTATATACCAGGTGATTCCAATAATCAAATCATGCTCTTTTGCCCACTGCACAAGTCTGCAATTTCTTTCATTCTGTTCCCTAGTCCATACTCGACTACTATGCATCCGTCCTGTTGATTTCCAGCTTTGGCATTCAAGTCACCCATTATGATATTTACTTTAGAATTCTTGCATTTCTTGAAGGCTTTCTCTAAATCAGTGGTTCTCAACCTTTTTTGGCCCATGCCCCCCCCCTTTACCATATATTAAGAACGTCATCCCCCCCTTTCCAAAGTCCTCCGTATAAATCCCCCCCCCCCTTACACAGTACACACAAAAAATGGAAGCTAAATTTAATAACACATACTAGAACAAGTCTAGACATCTACATAAAACGTGATTTGCGAGTCTACTTACGTTAAAAAACGAATTTCATTAGGGCGAGAAGTACAGAACCGTAAAATTTAGAGGGAAAAACAATATCAAGTAACTGGTTCTTGTATTAATGCGATCATGAAATAATCTTAATTCCCCCCCCCCCGGAAACCCTAAAATTCCCCCGTTGGGGGGGGGGGGGGAATTCCCCACCGTTTACGAACCACTGCTCTAAATCATTATAAAATTCATCAATGCTGTCATCACTACTGTCTGCTGTTGGTGCATAAACAATACACAGCATAAATGAACAATAGGATATGATAAAAGACTCCGTTCATAGAGGAAGCAAAGATATAATAGTGTAAATAAAACAAATAGTAAGAACAGATGAATGATTAAAGAAATCCTTTAGTTGATAGGCCAAAGAAAACAAAGTAAAACTGATATGAAGAATACAGTGACATAAATAAAGATAAACGCGATAAATGCACAAAGACGATCGAACATAGTTAAACGAGCGGTATAAAATATAATAATTAAATTAAATTAAAGATGTAAAACTATGCAAAAGTATGATTGTGTACAAGATGTCGGGAAGCACAGTCAGGAAAGGTATTATTGGAAGGGATGCCATTATACAGAGATAGACCAAATAAATAAGAGAGTGACATGATGTAGAAAGCGCAGGATTAACAGAAGAAAGTAGATTAGAAGGTCCGCATGCAGTCACCACACACAAAAACTGTCCTCGAATATCACGAAAATAAACACAGATATGTATATCACAGCAATAGAAAACACCAAAATGTTATTTTACAATAAAAAATAAGGGATCTTAACTAAGACGATAAATCCAAATAGTTGGGGCAATCATGACATCAATTGGGAAAAGTGTGACAGAGATTATGAGCAGAATATGTCAATCTCATCTCATCTCATCATGTTCCTCTTGTACCTTGCGGTGTCGAGGTGAAGTGTAAACAGCGGGAGAGTGCCCGCTAAGGGTTTCATGTATCGATATTCCCATGGACTCTGTCCATGTCAATCAAAAGCTGTATTTCAGCGGATGAAACGTAACTGGTGTAATATATATTGGCGAATTGTTCCAGAGTTCAATGCTCAGCTGAGTCACTTTCACAGCATTTCAGAAAGAGAGGCGCAGGGACATGTTATATATTTTTCTGTATGGCGGTGAATCTTGGAGTGTACCGAACACACCTGGGAGAATTTGGAGGCAATGGTGATGTGGTTTCTGAGACGAATGTTGTGAATAGCTTGATCCGCCAGAATAACTAATGACGATTGTCTGTAAGAGGCTAATGAAAGTATAATATTATAAATGACAGAGATCAACGGTGTTGTTTGGTCATATAGTGAGATTCCGGCATTTGAGACCACAGTGACCGACTAGAAAGATCAGTTCTGGAAGAGGCAAAGGTAGACAGAACGAAATGACAGACAGTGACATAGAGAAATATAAATGACCAACGCAATGCATGGAGACACAGACCAAGAAACTGCATTGAGACACAAACCAAGACACTGCATGGAGACACAGAACAACACACTGCATGGAGACAGAGACAACTCACTACATAGGAGCACAGACAACTCACTGCATGGAGATACAGACAACTCACTGCATGGAGACAGAGACAACTCACTGTATTGAGACAGAGACAACTCACTGTATGGAGAGACAAACAATTCACTACACAGGAACACTGCATGGAGATACAGACAACTCACTGCATGGAGACAGGGACAACTCACTGCAAAGAGATACAGACAACTCACTGCATGGAGACAGGGACAACTCACTGCAAAGAGATACAGACAACTCACTGCATGGAGACACAGACAACTCACTGCATGGAGACAAAGACAACTCACTGTATTGAGACAGAGACAACTCACTGCATGGAGATGCACACAACTCACTGCATGGAGATACAAACAACTTACTACATAGGAACACAGACAAATCACTGCATGGAGATACAGACAACTCACTGCATGGAGACAGAGACAACTCACTGCATGGAGATACAAACAACTCACTACATAGGAACACAGACAACTCACTGCATGGAGACACAGACAACTCACTGCATGGAGACAGAGACAACTCACTGCATGGAGACACAGACAACTCACTGCATGGAGACACAGACAACTCACTGCATGGAGACACAGACAACTCACTGCATGGAGACACAGACAACTCACTGCATGGAGACTCAGACAACTCATTGCATGGAGATACAGAAAACTCACTGCATGGAGACACAGACAACTCACTGCATGGAGACTCAGACAACTCATTGCATGGAGATACAGACAACTCACTGCATAGGAACACAGAAAACTCACTGCATGAAGACACAGACAACTAATTGCATGGAGACACAGACAATTCACTGCATGGAGATACAGACACCTCACTGCATGGAGATACAAACAACTTACTACATAGGAACACAGACAACTCACTGCATGGAGATACAGACAACTCACTGCATGGAGACAGAGACAACTCACTGCATGGAGATACAGACAACTCACTGCATGGAGACAGAGACAACTCACTGCATGGAGATATAAGAAATGGCATGAGTTGAACTGCAGTAACGCTGTTACAATGCAATGAGTATATATACAAGCAAAGAAATTGGAATTGGTGACGTTTGCAAGACTTGGTCTAAATAACAGAAAAACAGATGTAATCTTCTTATATATAAAAAAGGATCTCCGTCCAAATGTATGTCCTTTATGCGTTCGCGAACGGCTCATCCGATTGAGATGAAATTTTCTACACGCCTTCCTTTCAATCCAGCGCTGCCAACTGTGATATTTTGTTAGTGTGAAATCGCCTGCTTACTCAGTATTATTTCATTTTTCATTTTTCATCATGATTTCATATATCTCAGGGGACCTAACTCTGTAAAAGTTATTTCAAGGGGCATAACTTTTCTGTATAACTTATAGTCATATTGTGGCATCGTTTTCAAAGATTTATAAACTCTTTGTCCATAGTTATGTACCGGCATATGAGTTATAATAAATAATGATACAATCTATAAAGCATTTTCAAAGTTTTCATAAAAATAATGCACAATGCATAACATTGTAACTCATCGTTTTTTGCTTAAGAAGTTACTGTAGTCATGCAGGTGATTAGAAAGAGTTTTCATTAAAAATAATGGATGGTGTGTGGAAGGACATTCTTTTAAGTTACTTTTTTTGTTGTATGAATTTAATGTGAACTTATATGACTACTTATATGAATTAAATGAGATGCTCCCCACCAGGGACTGGGCGAAGCCGGGCAGGGTCAGGCAGACAGATAGACAGACAGACAGACAGACAGACAGTCGGGAACAGGAACTTATATGACTACTTATATGAATTAAATGAGATGCTCCACACCAGGAGCTGGGCAATGCCGGGCCGGGTCAGACAGACAGACAGACAGACAGATAGTCGGGAACGGGAACTTATATGACTACTTATATGAATTAAATGAGATGCTCCCCACCAGGGACTGGGCGAAGCCGGGCAGGGTCAGGCAGACAGATAGACAGACAGATAGACAGACAGATAGACAGTCGGGAACGGGAACTTATATGAATTAAATGAGATGCTCCACACCAGGAGCTGGGCAATGCCGGGCCAGGTCAGACAGACAGACAGACAGACAGACAGACAGACAGACAGACAGACAGACAGACAGACAGACAGACAGACAGACAGACAGACAGTCGGTAACGGGAACGAGAACTTATATGACTACTTATATGAATTAAATGGCGAAGCCGGGCAGGGTCAGCTAGTGGTTAATAAAAAGAAACAAAATGTGCACCCAAATCCAACATCAAAACTAATTGAACCAATCTGAAACAAGTCAATGTATTCAAATATGTGGGTACTTTAATAACAGCAGATGGAATATGTATTAAGGAAGGTAAATACAGAATAGCCCATACAAAGGTAAACAAAAGGCTTTTCTTAGTATGAAGTTAAAACAGAATAGCTCATACACAGGTAACTAAACGTTTTTTCTTAGTGTGAAATTAAATACAGAATAGCCCATACAAGGTAACCAAACGACTTTTCTTAGTATGAAGTTAAATATAGAATAGCCCATACAAGGTAACCAAACGACTTTTCTTAGTATGAAGTTAAATATAGAATAGCCCATACAAAGGTGCCGATTTCGTGGCTTAGAGGTTAGCGACTTCTCTCCGTAATCTCGTATACTATCGTAGGTAACGTGATGACGGTGAGAATCAGCAGTGGTTCGAATCGCATCGGTAACTTACGGGGTATGTGAGCCGGCGGCTCAGAAAACAATGGCAACACTACTGAGCGTAATCTTGCCAAGAAATCAACATACAGCTGAAAGATGCTGGTGTTGACAGCGATGTCCTGTAAAGGATATGCAAAACATCATACAAAGGTAGCCAAATGGCTTCTCTTAATGTGAAAAATTGTCTCTGCAATTGATCTTTGTCAATGAAGGTGAGGATAAGAAATCTTAAGAGTTATGTTGAGCCAATCTTCATGTACAGAAGCGAATCATGGACAATTAGGAGACCAGTGAGGAATTATGTTAAAGCTGCGAGATGTGGTTTTATAGAAGAATGATGACATTACAGTTGACAGATAAAAAGAGCAATGAAGATATCTTGAAACAAGCTCACTTAGAGACTTGCTCACTCGCATCAGTAAAAGACAGTGCACATTCTTTGGGCGTTATCGTGAGAGGAGGAAAGGTGGAGTATGTCGTCACAACGGGAAGACTGGAGGGGAGGAGAGGCAGAGGGAGGAGTGGCAGAGGGAGACAAAGGGAGAAGAAGTGATACAGGGGAGATCTCATCAAACATGTGAAGATCAGCTTTCCTATAGTCCATAGTGCCTAAACACAAGGGAAGACGGAATTCACATTACGTAGGACAGTCAGTGTAACCAGAGTCCCGTTAGCAAACAACTCTCTCGCATTATGACATTGATAGTGAGTACACAACGACCAGAGATTTCAGCATTTTCACATTGCAGATTTGCTGCAGATAGCATAATTTACATACAGAATATTTTACTGTACGTTTTCTTTTTAACTCAAATCTTAGTCTGGAGAAACTCAGCTCAGTGCACGAACTCAGTAGCACCGGCGAGGATCCTGAAAATACTTTGGGTAGATTTTTTAATCTAAATTTTGCCCGGGCAGCGCCGTTAGGCTACTCTTTTTCGATTTCCAACTGCCAAGGGATTTTTTATGTGCGCAACAATGCACACGGACGTCCGATCTCACTACCAAGAGGCCAGGGGAAATCTTATTACTAGAAGTCCACTCGAGGCGGACACCATACTTCGAGACCACTCACCCCCCCCCCCCCCCAGTGCAATAAGAACGCAGTAAGAACGCAAGAAGGTATATCAGATATGTTTACAGTCAATACAGGAGTGAGACAGGGATGTGTGCTCTCTTCTGTTATTTAATATCTACATGGACAGAATATTCAAAGAAGCAAGCTTTGGCAGAACAAATTCAGAAAATTTAGAACTCTTTACTTTAAATGAAACAACTGATCCACGGGAAATAAATTAACATCTATTTGCAGACGATAAACGCATGTTTTACAGCGATGAGGGGCAGACTACAACATCATATTAATAATCTAAGTTCAACCTGCAGCAGATACAATATGAGTATAAACACAGCCAAAACCGAAGTAATGCAAGTTAGCAGATCGCCTGGTTGACTAAGTATACAGATAAATAACACAACTCTGAAACAAGTTAAAGAATTCAAAAATCTTGAAAGTATGATCACAGAAGATGGCAGATTGGAAAGAGAAATCGAAATCAGATGTCAAAAAGCTAGTGCACTTACATATCAACTATCACCCTTTCTGAAATATCCAAATATTACCATGTCTGAAGAACAACAGATAATAAACAGCATATTCACACCAACCCTATGCTACCAATCTCAAACATAGACTTTACGCAAATCACACTTTCGCAAAATCAACACCTGCGAGATGAGATGGCTGAGGAGAGCTGCCACCTTAACAATCCGAGACCGAGTAAGAAATGCTGTTATCAGACAGACAGTGAGATCAACACCTTGTGCCACATTTATTGAAAGACAGAAGATCTAGTGGTTTGTCGTTAGAATGCAATACCATCAACTATCATCACTTGCCTTACATCAAAGATCATCTGCGACGAGACCAAAAGGACGTCCAGGAGGAAAATGAATTGACGACATCAAAGACATTGTACAACCACACGGAATGACACTATCCAGTGCCGCCCATCGGGCGCTGGAGTGCACATTATTCCTCCCCACGACTCTTGACGGCAGAAGTGGAAGATGATGATGATGATGATGATGATGATGATGATGATGATGATGATGATGATGATGATGATGATGATGATGATGATGATGATGATGATGATGATGATGATGATGAATGTGCAACTTGATACTAAGGAGAACTTAGTAAATTCATAGCAATTAAAATAGACAATAGACAAGGTTGTGTTTTAGTGGTCTGATATATTCAGTAGTTACACTAGAACATATTGCGAAACATAAAATATCTTGAGAAAATTGCAATTGTAGGCTAACATATAAATACTGCGAGATTTGTCAATGGCATAGTATTAATAGCACAGTCTGAAGGTGGAGTAGAGCCACATAAAGGAGTTATCATCAAACGTAAGCAAAACTAGATGTATGGTGGTTTCAAAGGCAGCACACATCCCAATATACTTTACAGTATAAAAATTTTGAACAATGGAGTACATGACGTCATCAGAAAATGTGCCTCATAGCCCATCGTGAAGCAATATGCAGCAAATGGCTGTCGTCTGATGGAGTATTTCTTTGCAGTACAAACATAATGGTGTTATCGGCGAAAGGAGGAATTTGTTTGATTGTACAAGTGTTTAGAAATGATGGTAGATAAACATGGATGGTTGTTCAAAGCTGTTTAGCCAGATTTCTTGATAAACAACCTACTTATGGCATTACGGTTAGAGATTTGTTGAATAAGTTATAATGAATACTTCATTGGTATTTCAGAGAATCAAAACAATCTTTTTCCGTAGTGAATTTGAAGAACAAAGACACAAACAATAGATTGCACGATTTATTGCATGGTATATTTTGCTGTCAGGTTTATACTGCAGATATCACACAAAGTAAAGAAAAGTAACTAGTTAAATCCATCAAGCTGAAACATACACATATTCGCACAGTAATCTCATTTGTCTACCACGGTGGTTTTAAACCGACTATCATGTCTTCCTGTTTCTACAAAACTGGCCTACGCAGATTCATTATGATTTATCTATATAGGCGAATTTTGATCAAACAGAAAGACGTGAAAGTTAAAATTACACTCGCCTATATATATTAATCATGATGAATCTGCATAGGCCATAAGTTTCAGGTCTTAGTCTTATTACAGGTGAGTAAGAGATCTCAGGGTCGGCCTCTACTACGATACAAAGATGTGTGTAAGCGGGACATGATTGATACAGACATTGATAATGCACATTGGGAGCAAGTCGCCGCTAACGTGTTGCATGGAGGGCAAATATAAATGGAATAAAGACAAAGGAGAAAATGATTTCAGATAAGTCACACACCGAGCGAGTAAGGCGTAAGATGGTGCATGATGATGAAAATGACCATGCGTTCACATGTATCCACTGTGGAGGAACATTTACAGTACGAATTGGCCTTAACAGTCACATTCGCCACCGCCTTGGGTTGTAGTTATTAAGCCTTTTAGAAGCATAATGTAACAAACTATCTTCTGTCAAGACGGCAAGGTGCCAATGTAATGGTAGACAATTGAAATTAACGTGCGAATTATGTGTATATTTCACCTTGCAGGATTTATCTAATTACTTCATTTTATGTTGTGTGATATCTGAAGTATGTACCTGACGACATGCAGCTGAATATACCAGGCAATAAATCGTGAAATCTATGGTTTGTGTCTTCGTTATTCAACTTCATTGATACTTTTCAGCTTCCCCAAAAGAGCGTTAGACCATAGCAGTGACTATTGTAACTAATTTAATAACTTTTTAACGCATTTTTATGACGTCATGTACTCATATTTTCAAAATTGTTCTACATACAAAGTGTAGTGATACTTTACAAACAGCTTGTAGTAAGTCAAGTACATTACTCCACCCCTTCTCCCCCCCCCCCCCCCCAGCCTATTGGTTATATTGTACTAGCGGTTTATTGTAATAGACCAGTTGGCACTCCGATGTGTGGTGTGGCCAATAGGACCCCGCCCACCTCTACTTCCCAGAACATATACTGGCACCCATTTTAGACTGCAAGCGCAGGTCCGTGTTTAAAACGTCCCCATCTCATGGGGGGGGGGGGGGGGGTCAGAACATGTGAGACCGGCGAGCTCGCAGCAAGCTTCCTAACCACTACACTTCGACAACACCCTGCACATATATATATATATATAAATTCCGATTCCGATTCCATTTCAAAAACAAAAATTCCAAATTTGACCTCGTCTAACCTGCTTCATCAGCTGTGGTTATTGTTGAGGTACGTGGTTTTTTGTGGGTTTATTCACCCTAATTCTTGTCTTGGGAGTCCTATCTCGGACTGGTTATGTAACGTTTGTGTCTGTGACGTCAGCAGTGGTCGGCGGCTATCCTTTATGCTCTTCTGTTGTTCTGGTTTTCTTTGTTGGTGTAGGCTCCTGGCTCGTCTGGCTGCAGTCCTTATAAGGACTTTTCGTGATCACACTCCAGCTGGGGATCGGTCGGCGGCTGTCCTTTGAGCATGTTTCCTTTTGTTTTCGTTGTTGGTGCAGGCTCCAGGCTTGACTGGTTGCAGTCCTTAAAAGGACTTTTTATTTGGTATTCTGTCTCCTTTTTTGTGCATCTTCTGTAGGAGCTTTTCGACGTTTTCTTTTTCCTCCTTGGGGAAACAGTTTTCCTCGTTGCGTTTGCGTATCTGCTGCCTAGCGTTTTCTTCCTCCGTGGACAGCCATGGGACGATTTCACCGTCCTCGATATAGTACTCGAAGTCGGCCTCACAGTTGTAGTGTACTAATGGGTATATCATCGGTTTCCCCCGGAGTTTTTTAGGCTTCTTCTTTTCTTTTTCTTCCCAGCGCCTTCTGAATTCCTGGCGCTTGAGTTCCTCCTTGTCGACTGGGTATTCTGTGCCTCCTTCAGAGATCCGACGGTATAGTAGTTCCCTCTTGGGCGTTGTGGTTGGGCTGCTGGCTTCAGCTTGCTGTTCAGACTCGGTCTCTTGGGTTTCTTCTTGCGGTTTTTCTGTGAGTTCTTGTGTGGCTTCTGTTGGTTTGTTTTGAAAGAGTTCCATTTCAGCTCTATGCAGTTCTCTTTCGGTCTTGATAATTTGTAGGATTTCTTCGTTCTCCTTCTTTATCTCAGCTATGCGCTGAATCTCTAGTTTGATGTCGAGCTGGATTTCTTTCATGTACGCCAGCAGCTTCTCATTATCGCTGGTCGGAGTCGTTGTCAGCAGTGCCTTGACTTGTTTCTTCAACTCGTCTATCTGTTTTTAAAGTTGATCTCTTTCGGCTTGTACTATACCCGTGGCTGTCTCGCCCCTCTGCATTGCTTCCTTGAATGGTGACTTTGTGATGATGGCGATCTTTAAGACGTCTCTGTGTCTCTGCAGGTACGGACAGCCCAGGTATCTTGCTCCATGTTTGCCCAGGCAGTTGGCGCATTTTCTTTTGTTGTTGGGTGCTCGGAAGTCCGTGTCCAGCTTCGCCAGCGAAGGTGGGCGGGGTCCTATTGGCCACACCACACATCGGAGTGCCCATATATATATATATATATATATATATATATATATATATATATATATATATATATATATATATATATATATATATATAAAAGCTGTCAAGGCACATAAATCAAGCACGTAAATTCTTCCAAAATCTAACTGCACGGTGACATCTGATGGCTGGTATGACACACGGATCAAGAAAATAATAGAAATACCCATAGATGAATTTACAAGTATGAACATCGTCATGAAAAAAGACATATATCACGACAAGTACACGAACACGCTGACTGAAATGTTGCGTGACCTGGGAAGACGACTGATGAAATGGAGAAGAAACTAGAAACAGTGGAGATGTGGTGGATTTTGTTGACGAATGAAGTGAACAGAGTAGAAGACAATCTCGGAGGAACTGAAAGCTGCATGTCTTACAAGATCAATCATCACAACCATAAGGAAACGACCACAGAAGTGTATAGTGTGTATCAACAAATGAGATGAACTACAGAACTACAGAAATTAGCCTTAAGTTATCAGTTCCGTTATCAGTTATCAGTTGGGGTATCTTCATTGCACTCCGGACATGTCCATAGGTGCTCAGATCCTCCACCCAGCATATGCATCAGCGTCCGGTGGCTAATAGTGCCAGTTCTTTGTTGGTTGACGAGGCGCTTTGTTTTCCCGACGTACCTCTCGCGTCTGGCTGTGCCGATTCTTACTCCCAGGTCTTTCATTCTGGACAGCGATGTGGAATCACTGACGTCAAAGTCCTCTGTTCTCGCCATATCTTTGAGGACGTTAATAACATCGGCACGATCCATGGGCTGGCCATCTACAGGGGATGCAGAGCCAGCCAGTTTGTCAGCTCGTTCATTTCCCTCGACTCCCGCATGTCCCGGGACGAAGATGAAGGTGACTTTACGGACAACAGACTTCCGCAGCGACTCAGTCCACTGTCTATGTACAGATCCAGCTTCGACCTTCTGAATCATGCTAATTGAATCACTTAGTACACACACGTTGGTATAATGCTGTGATTTCAGCCATATGAAGGCCTGTGTAACTGCCATCACCTCCATCGTCATGCTGCTCGTGGTCATAGAGTGGGCACCACTGGATTCTTGAACCTTTCGGCCCGCTGAACGGGCTGTAAATGCCCACGCACTTCTCTGCTGCTTTACAACAGATCCATCTGTATAGATGAGCACTTCGGTGCTATCTGAGTGTTCATAGATGAGCGCGTTAACCTCTGCATTGACAGCGGCAGGGTTCTGCTCTCTGCACCGTCTGTCGTGTGTGATAATGCAGGAGAAAGTGCATTTAAAAGCTGGAGGCACCGGCACCCATTCCTTGCCGGGGTTGATACTGGTAAGACTGCAGACCTGTCTGACGACATCTTCCGCCCGACCCATCCATGATTTGCCCCTCTTTAGCCTGTCACCCTTTTCTCTGAATATAGCATCATGCAGAGGGTGCTGCTCATCTGCACTTATTTTTAAGTATGCACGAGCTCTCCAGATCTTGATCATGTGTTCCATTGTCGGGAAGTCAAGGAGGTATCTCATTGCTACACAGCTGGTGTCTCTCGTGCAGCCCAAACTGATGCGCATGGCTTCGTTTTGTACCTTTTCAAGTCTTCCAATCTGTGTAGGGCTGACAGTGAGGATGGCCAGGGGATACTCGATGCGTGACAGCACAAGTCCTTGGAACAGAAGTATTAGCAGTCTTTGCTCGATATTGGCAGTCGCCATGACTCTCATTGCTGACAAACCTTTTCGAGCCTTCGTTGTGACATAATTGACATGATCTCTGAAGGACAGGCTACGATCAAGCCTCCCGCCAAGATATGTCATTGACTGGGTTCTACTCAAAATGCTCCCATCCATTCTTACTGCCGGCAGGTCTGTTTTCACAATATGGTTGTTTAGTGAGAACCATGTAACCGTTGCCTTTGCAGGGTTGACAAGGGCATCGGCATCAGCACACCATGAGGAAATTCGATCTAGTTCGCTCTGCATATCATTGGCAACCGCCTGTCTATCTCGACCCTGTCGATACACGAGGATGTCGTCAACGAATGACAGAGTCCTACCCCTCCCGTCCAACTGTTGTTCAGTGATCGGCACCGTATACACGTTGAATAGTACTGGTGACAGTGGTGAACCCTGCGGCAGTCCTGGACATATCGTTATCGGCTCAGAAGACCAACTCCCGCATCTTAGCACCACCTTCCTTTGGAGTAGAACTGCAGCTATCCATCGTACAAGGTGAGGTGCACTTTCAGTCTGAGGAGGGTTTGCATCAAGTGCTCGAAAGATACTCTGTTATATGCGTCCTCTAAGTCTATGGCGGCCGCACATGTCTCTTCTCTGACCTGAAATCCTTCGTAAACATCTTGAGCAAAGACCGCCGCATTCAGCCATGACTCTTTGTTGCGTCTGTATCCTCCAAGAGTGGGCGGGAAGCAGCCGAGCTGTTCCAAGTATCAAGCAAGTCTGTGTGCTACAATTTTCTCCAGTAGCTTGCCAACAGTATTCTGCATCGTAATGATTCTGTAGCCGCTTTATCTTGGAATAGTCTTTGTTCGGTTTTGGCAGCGGCAGCAAGTAGCTGTGTAGCCATTCTTCTTTGACCTGACCCCTCTGGATACTGGTGTTGAATTCTCTGGCCAGTTCTTCCATTTCATCATCTGATATCACCAGTAGGTCACCGTATCGGATGGCGTTTGGGCCTGGGGCGGTGTTAGGTGATTTCTTGAGCATCGCACGCAATATCTCAGCTGTGATTGTTCATTCTTCGTCTGTCCCGACCCCCTCGCACAACTGAGAGAGTGTCGTTGTGGTCCTCTGTCTGGCGGGCTCGTCTTTCTGGTCAGTCTGTTCTATGTAGCGTGCAAGAAGGGCCTTACCTTTATCCGCATCCGACTTTTTCCATGCGAGGTCTGTGCCTTGAAATTCTGGAATACCCCTACGTTGTGCAGCGCCGTTCATGCTCTTGTGGAGGCGCCAGAATGTCGTAAGAGATCGCTCGGAGCACACCTTCCTGCAGAACTCGTCCCATTTCTCGGCCTTGGCCTGTTTGGCGCAGGATTTGAATAAAGTCGTCGTCCTATCGACCTCAGTCTTCAGGTTCGCCAACTCAACCTGTGGCATGTTAGCCTTTCTGGCCTTTTGCCAGTCTTTGACAGCCTGCCTCTTTCCCAGCCATGCCTTCTCGACCTCTCCATTCCACCATGGTGGCTGCAACTATCTTTCTTGTCTCCTGCAGGAGGAAGTTAGTTTTCTTCTTCTGATTTTGCTTATGGCGTCTTGTCCAGTGTTGTCGTACGGGAAGGCATTTGTCTTGTTTCTTTGACTCATGGCCCCGTCTTTCTTGATCAGGGTGACACAAGGGTAGTGGTCACTATCGTGGTATCCCAGTGTGCCCACCGGCACCTTGGTGCGATGGTGGGCGACACCAGAGCCAAGTCAATGACGCTGTCAGAGTCACCTGGTCGAGTGGCTATTCTAGTGACCTTCCCATCATTCAGACAGATTAGGGCAGCAGATGCCAGGGCGTCCTCCAGATCTTCTCCCTGTCTATTGGTGATGCAATTCCCCCATTGACTGCCTCTGGCATTGAAGTCCCCACAGTAGATAATATGCCTTTCATCCATATCGAACAAACTCTGCCATTGTCGCACGTCGACCTTCCCATTTCCCGCATAAACGTTAACGATTACAAGCTGCACTGGTATCATTATTCTTAATGCCTGCACTTGCAGGGCATCACTGTTCCAGGAAGACATATCGATCTCAGACACTAGTATGTTGTCGCGGACCAGAATGGCCTGTCCGAGGTGCCGCCTGTTAAAGAATCCCTGAAATCCCGCGACATTGACTGTTCCGTCGCCGAGCTGTGTTTCTTGTATGACTACAATATCGTTTCCGTAGAGTAGTTTTTCAAGAATGGGTCGGCGTTGACTAAATGATGCACAGTTCCAGTACAGTACTCAAACGTTTCCGATACCCAATCTGTCACATTTTAAACGCCTTCTGCGTGTGCCCGCCCTCTTACCACACTGTGTCCTAGTCGGTCGTCTGGTCGTCATGTTAGGAGGCTTAACTATCTCCACCGGGCGCCGATGATACGCCTAAGGAAGTCCGGGCGCGCGTTTACGAACTCCGTTGCACGGTCCGAACTCCATTTCACCACGAAAAAGCACTTAATCCATACACATTTCGGAAAAAACACGTTCCATTTTACGGGACGAAGAAATGTCCCGCCATCTTGCTTCAAGGGAACTCCATCCACAACATTCTACTTAAGTGCCTTAAGTGAGCCTTAAGTGAGGCTGAGAAAGACACAGAAATATGGGGGAGGGGGGGAATCTGATCGCCCACGCCTACTCCACATCGGACGCCCGAAGAAGAAGAAGAAGAAGAAGAAGAAGAAGAACAAGAAGAAGAAGAAGAAGAAGAAGAAGAAGAAGAAGAAGAAGAAGAAGAAGAAGAAGAAGAAGAAGAAGAAGAAGAAGAAGAAGAAGAAGAAGAAGAAGAAGAAGAAGAAGAAGAAGAAGACGGCTGCGGCGACGAAGACGACGACGACGAGAAAAAGAAGAAGAAGACGACGACGACGACGAAGGAGAAGACGATGGCGACGAAGAAGAAGACGACGACGAAGAAGAAGAGGACAACGAAGAAGAAGAAGAATGCTGGGACACCACCAAGGACGTCTGAGAATCATGATTTTGTCAATAATTGGAAAGTGTCATTCGGTGTTCAAGAGGTGGTACAGCTGGGGAATGCTGGTTGCATTTTTTTTTAAATTTTGGGTTCAAATCTTCTCCTTCTCTCGACAATTGTTGAATTGTGTTGGTGGCCATCTAGGGACCATGGTTAGCCTGATCGCTGACCAGCACATCGATGCACAGTGCACTGCCCAGCTGTGGCATCCTGTGTTTGCCTGACTCTGTACTAAACCCTGCCTAATAACGTGGTATGGGATAATTATGTGGGAAGTAATGATGATAATAAGGAGGATCTCATTTCTCCTTAGTTTACGGCAACCCGGTACGTGAGAAGGCAAAGCACTTCACACACAATGGTATAATCTAATCCATCCATCCATCATGTGCCATGCCGGTAAGCGTGGGCGGTCATGTTCTGCCATCTCACCCGATCACCAGAGTCGTGGATCAGCTCCGTGTTTCTGTCTCGACTATGCCACAAGGCTAAGCCATCCAGGTACTTGCTTCTAGGTCTTCCCCTTGGTCTGTTCCCCTCGATCTTACCAGTTGTCACCAAATTCTCCAATCCATTTCTTCTCATAACATGTCCAAAAAATTTTGACTGTCTACGTCTAATTTCTCTAATCAATTTACGATCTTCATTTGTTTCTTGAAGGACTTGTTCATTGGTCTTTCTGGCTGTCCATGGTATTCTTTGCATTTTCCTCAGAAACCACATCTCTACAGCCATCAGATGTTTTTCAGCCTGACTGCTCATTGTCCACGCTTCACATCCATACAAAAGTACAGGCTCAATGTAGCATCTCAACACTCTCTTTCTCGTTTCAATTGACATCTTTTTATTGGTCAATATGTTTTTCATCTTGCTAAAGGCTACTTTTGCCATGGCGATTATTGGTCTAATCTCTTCAAGGCATCTCCCATCAGATGTTATTACTGTTCCGAGATAATTGTACCTGCTCACTTGTTGAAGAATATTCCCATTTACTTGTATATTACATTGTGGTATTTCGTCCTTCCTAGTGACGACCATAATCTGTGTCTTTTTACAATTTAATTCTAACCCTAGTTGTTCACTGTGTGTCACAATCGCATCTACTAAATTTTGCAGGTCCTGTTCATTGTCTGCAATCAAGACTGTATCATCTGCATATCTAATGTTATTGATGCATCGTCCCCCAATGTTGATTCCTTCCATATCTTCAATATTTCTGAAAATACTTTCACTGTACATGGAAAACAGATCTGGAGACATTACACATCCCTGTCTCACACCCCTTTTAATAGGCTGATATTGGCTTACTTCATTATCAACTCTTATGGCAGCTTGTTGTTTCCAATATATGTCTTTTACAAGTCTAAGATCTTTTCCATCAATTTGTAGATCTTCAAGCATCCTTATCATGTTGACATGTCTCACTTTATCAAAAGCCTTTGTGTAGTCAATAAAGCAAAGGTGTAGATCTTTGTTTACTTCTATAGAACGTTCGATTATGTTTCTCAGTATATACACAGCATTTACTGTACCCTTGCCTTCCACAAACCCACATTGTTCTTCTCCTATTTCAGGTTGTATTTTCCTCCTAACTCTTTGCATGATAATTCTTAGCAAAATCTTCGTGATGTGACTCATTATACTAATTGTTCGATGTTGATCACATTCCAAGGCTCCTGATTTCTTTGGGATTGCAATAAATACAGAATTACATAACTCCTGAGGTATATTTCCAGTATCATATATTGTATTAAGCAGACTGGTAACTTGATCTAATATGTGAGCTTTATCTTTTATACATTTGTATTAATAGTATACTGTGTAAACACATCTTAGCCTAAGTCTCATACCTCAACTCCCAAATGCCATGAAGAAATTTCATACAGTAACTATTGTAAATCCTTGTTGCAGACAAACAAAGCGCTTATAGAGCAAGCTCCAATGTTGACGCGTCCCTTGCACAGCTAGCCCAGCAGCGCCAGCGAAGCCAACAGCAGCAGCAGCAACAGTTAAGCTCGCGCCTGCCAGCCTCGGATGAGCAAATGTCTAGTAGTGGAACTTTCAATAATGCTTCACATTATCAGTTATTAGAACCGAACACACCCAGCGAAGGTTGGGACGGCTCGAGTGCATTATCGGATAGTTCTTTTAGTGATGGCTCGGTCTTCAGTGATGGTAGCCATGTAAATAAAGTCCATGCTTCTAACGAAGACTACGATCGTTACAATTTCAGAAATGTTATTGAAGACTTGCTTCATATTCCCATCAAATCAAATTGGCTAGTACCCCAATCTACGAACAGCAAGCATCTATTTAAAAACAATTACTTTTCAGAATATATGCAAAAAAACAACAATGGTACTTATCAGCAGCGCGACGACCATCACCTTGATAAACGAGAAGCTACTGATCATTTGAGTGCAGGCGAAGAACAGCCTGATCCAGAATTACTGGATGACTATTACCCAATATTGCTGGACAGGCGATTCCAGGTGTTTAGATCAAATGATCCATTCAGTTCGTCTCCATATCTATCAGCTCAAGAGTTTAAGGAGACATTTAGAAGGTCAGATCCTTATGTTGTTGGAAAGCGTACCAGAGATCTCTTGGGTGATCTAATGATACCAGTCTCAGAAGACAAGAGAGTAGCACCTAAATTTGTGGGTAGAAGAGATCCCCCATACTTTGTTGGAAAGAGGGAAATGTTTAATATCCCGGATAGCTATTTGGCGGATCTAAACTTGGAAGAGTACCAGACTCCACTTGTAGAAAATAGAAGAGCTGCACCCAAGTTTGTTGGAAGGCGTGGTGCTCCATATTTCGTTGGAAAACGCGGAGCTCCTATGTTTGTTGGAAAGCGTGTTCCCATATTGGCATTGCAAAATGATGATTCCTGGACATTGGAAAATAAAAGGGCTGCTCCAAGATTTGTGGGTAAGCGAAGGGCCCCTTTCTTTGTTGGCAAGAGAGAGCATCCGTATAATCTACAAGGCAGCTGGAGTGACTTGTCTTCTGGTGGCAACCTTGACTGGTTATTGGAGAAAAAGGGTGCCCCGAAATTCGTGGGCAGGCGAGGGGCTCCATACTTTGTGGGCAAACGTGGACCACCGATGTTTATAGGAAAGCGTGGTACCGATTCAGAAATTGACAACGAGTCGACATTTGGATACGGACAAAATGAAGTAGCTAACCTTTTAGGCAGAAGGGGCTCTCCTTATTTTGTTGGCAAGCGTGGAGCGCCTCGATTTGTTGGAAAACGTTGGGCTGAGCCTGGCCTACAAAGGCTAGCAAGTTCATCTACACAGGATAAAAGACGTGCTCCAAAATTTGTAGGTAGGCGGGGTTCGCCATATTTTGTAGGCAAGCGTGGACTAAAACAGCTGGGAGACGATGGGCTTACAGAAGATGGAGCTGAGGAAGAATCGCAAACACTTTTGGAGTTTAAGAGAGGTGCCCCGGCATTCGTAGGAAAACGGCGTGCTCCGTATTTTGTTGGGAAAAGGGGACCTCCTAGGTTTGTTGGGAGACGATTAGCAGATGGTGAATGGTCGAATCCAAGCGCACTTGTGCTAGAAGACAAGCACAGACCAGTCAAATTCATAGACAGACGTGCTGCTCCATTCTTTGTCGGTAAGAAAGCGGCTCCAATGTTTGTTGGGAAAAGGCTTTTAAATGCGTTATATGATAATAAAGGAGAACAAAAGCAATAGTACCTCGGGGTAGAAGACAATAGAAACAAAGTGTCCGACGTTGTCGGAAAACATAGCTCTGAAGATGATGAACTAAGTAACAATTTCAACAGTGTTTCACATCCACATACACTGAGTAATGCTGATCGTCAGCTTATGTTTGGGACTCTCAAAGCACATATTCAAGCTAACACAATCCACGAATTAAACCGTTTAAAACAAAATCGGGATTAGACATTTCAGAACGCTGTAGCATACGAGGCAGGGTAAAACAGAAGCCAGGCACGGCGAGGACATATCTGATGTCTGCTAAGTTCACAGCTGCGAGACAAACTAGTACAATAAATACTAAGTGTTAACATGGTGGCCTTTGTCAAATTAACCAAAACGATAGAGAAAATTGGTAGCAACAAGTCTGAAAACCAAAGAATATTATTGTACACAAGTTAACTCGAGTTTGTTCTTTTTGATGGTGTTTTTATTTATTTATGTGATTACTTTATTGATGGATTCCAGAAGAGTATGTTTGTGATAATTTTCGCTTCCTAACGTGTATTCACAGCGGTCATCTAACATACTGAGTTGTTTATTTTATGTGGTCATGTCGTAAATATTGAACGCCGGATGTTATTGTCGGCTCCTCCGAACATAAGACGTCATCAATAACGGTGAATGGATTATGTTGTTATTTTATTTTGGTTTTTCAACACTCGGACAATAAATGATGAATGCAAGCCTCCAAACGTTCTCAGTCAAGGATTATTTTGAATAAACATGTTATCTAAGTGCACACAACGGTTTGC
Source organism: Cepaea hortensis (assembly GCA_963921405.1). NCBI lineage: Eukaryota > Metazoa > Mollusca > Gastropoda > Stylommatophora > Helicidae > Cepaea > Cepaea hortensis. The sequence goes on from OY992882.1 coordinate 71,057,052, forward strand.
TTAAACCAACAATGATATATTTTCACATGCTAATATTTCTGTCACTTCTACGAGGACTCAAACACAAACTCTGTACAACTGACATCATTCTGTAACTTTCTTAATTCTCTGTGCCATCACTCTGAATGTCTGAACTGAAACATCTGAAGCTCGAGAGTTTAACATGCGACTTAACAACACTCTGGGCAAGTTAACACAGAATTGAGTGAGAATACTCCAGGGGTGTCTCGAAAGTGAAGTAAAACTATTAGAGAACAATCTGGTACGTGGATTGAAAATACACCTGGAAGTCTAATCACAGGGGACATTAAAAAGATGTAGTATTGTGTACAAAGTGGCGTTTGACAAACCTTAACCCCAGATAAACAGCCACTATCGCTGTAATGCGCCTGGAGGATCTAACATTATGTGGGAGTCCGCTAACCTGGCCTAAAATCACAGTGAGAATACTCTAGACTAGCACAACAACATATGTAGAGATAATGTTCTAAACTAGTCCAACAATATATGTAGAGATAATACTCTAGACTAGCCCAACAACATATGTAGAGATAATACTCTAGACTAGTCCGACTACATATGTAGAGATAATACTCTAGACTAGTCCGACTACATATGTAGAAATAATACTCTAGACTAGCCCAACAACATATGTAGAGATAATACTCTAGACTAGTCCGACTACATATGTAGAGATAATACTCTAGACTAGTCCGACTACATATGTAGAGATAATACTCTAGACTAGCCCAACAACATATGTAGAGATAATACTCTAGACTAGTCCGACTACATATGTAGAGATAATACTCTAGACTAGCCCAACAACATATGTAGAGATAATACTCTAGACTAGTCCGACTACATATGTAGAGGCAATATTCTAGACTAGCGCAACACCATATGTAGCGACAATCCAACAATATATTTAGAGATAATACTCTAGACTAGCCCAACAACATATGTAGAGATAATACTCTAGACTAGCCCAACAACATATGTAGAGATAATACTCTAGACTAGCCCAACAACATATGTAGAGATAATACTCTAGACTAGCCCGACAACATATGTAGAGATAATACTCTAGACTAGCCCAACAACATATGTAGAGATAATACTCTAGACTAGCCCGACAACATAAACATATGTAAAGATAATGCTCTAGACTAGCCCGACAACATAAACATATGTAAAGATAATACTCTAGACTAGCCCAACAACATATGTAGAGATAATACTCTAGACTAGCCCGACAACATAAACATATGTAAAGATAATACTCTAGACTAGCCCAACAACATATGTAGAGATAATACTCTAGACTAGCCCGACAACATAAACATATGTAAAGATAATACTCTAGACTAGCCCGACAACATATGTAGAGATAATACTCTAGACTAGCCCAACAACATATGTAGAGATAATACTCTAGACTAGCCCAACAACATATGTAGAGATAATACTCTAGACTAGCCCGACAACATATGTAGAGATAATACTCTAGACTAGCCCGACAACATAAACATATGTAAAGATAATACTCTAGACTAGCCCAACAACATATGTAGAGATAATACTCTAGACTAGCCCGACAACATAAACATATGTAAAGATAATGCTCTAGACTAGCCCAACAACATATGTAGAGATAATACTCTAGACTAGCCCGACAACATAAACATATGTAAAGATAATGCTCTAGACTAGCCCGACAACATAAACATATGTAAAGATAATACTCTAGACTAGCCCAACAACATAAACATATGTAAAGATAATGCTCTAGACTAGCCCGACAACATAAACATATGTAAAGATAATACTCTAGACTAGCCCAACAACATAAACATATGTAAAGATAATGCTCTAGACTAGCCCGGCAACATAAACATATGTAGAGATAATACTCTAGACTAGCCCAACAACATAAACATATGTAAAGATAATGCTCTAGACTAGCCCGGCAACATAAACATATGTAGAGATAATACTCTAGACTAGCCCAACAACATATGTAGAGATAATACTCTAGACTAGCCCGACAACATATGTAGAGATAATACTCTAGACTAGCCCAACAACATATGTAGAGATAATACTCTAGACTAGCTCAACAACATATGAAGCAACAATACTTGTGACAACCCCAACAATATATGTAAATGTACATATTTACCATCAATGTTTTAACCACAACATTCTAATTATTTCCTCGATTCCCACTTTATCAAATGCTTTAGTGTAGCCAAATAAAAGCAAAAATATAGAAGTCTGCTCATTACAGGCTGCTTATTTCTGTTATTGTTCTCAAGATGTATTTAGCTTCGTGTATGTCTTTACCTTCTACTCTGCTCCTCCATTTCTGGTCACATTTTACTTCTTATTCTTCTCAATTTTATTTCCATCTGTATTTTTGTCATTTGACTCATTTCACTCAATTCACGATGTTCTCCACAATCTGTTGCAACAGATATTTTTTTGCAGAGCTATGACAATAATTTCAAGAATTCATCAGGAATGTATCCACTGTTGTAAATGTCATGCAAGAATGTTGTTATCACATCTATACCCAATTCATCAACAGTTTTAATTTCTTCAACAGTGATGTTTTCAGTCCCCGTGAATTTACGTTTCCTCGTGTGTTGTATTACATTTTCAATTTCTGGCAGATTTCAAGATAATCCTGAAGATAGTGATAAAAGGAGCAAGACCAATACTGTTGGATCTCGGCGATATACCAGTCGAATATAACACTGAAGTAAACAAATAAACAGTCGAGGTTTTGGTGGCAGTACAGGAAGATATGTCACCTGATGAGCTGGCCACACCGGCGTGAGACAATCGCCTCTCATCAGCACAAAACATTACTTTCGCCTCTCATCAGCACAAAACATGACTTTCGCCTCTCATCAGCACAAAACATGACTCCTAAAATAAGGTACACGAAAGAAAGATTCATCCATCCATCATGTGCCATGCCGGTAAGCGTGGGCGGTCATGTTCTGCCATCTCACTCAATCACCAGAGTCGTGGATCAGCTCCGTGTTTCTGTCTCGACCATGCCACAAGGCCAAGCCATCCAGGTACTTGCTTCTAGGTCTTACCCTTGATCTGTTCCCCTCGATCTTACCAGTTGTCACCAAGTTCTTCAAATCATTTCTTCTTATAACATGCCCAAAAAATTGTGACTGTCTACGTCTAATGTCTCTAATCAGTTTACGATCTTCATTTGTTTCTTGAAGGACTTGTTCATTGGTCTTTCTGGCTGTCCATGGTATTCTTTGCATATATCACAGAGAATAAATTCAAGCTGAAAGAGGAAGGAAAACTGATATACACAAATAGTTATACTCACATATAAAAGAAAATCAGGAGTGCTATCAGAGAAGGCATTAGACATTTCTTAATGACTACACGTAAAGGAATAGAGCAACTACAATTGCAAATAAAAGATGGGGACTTGTCCAAGGATATCAGAACCTCAACAGGCGAATTCAGACTATCCATGCATGTTATTAGTAATATGAATGGCAACTCTTTAACAGACAGCAAGGGTATACTGGAAACAACACTGTGAAAAAATGTAAGACAGGACAGGGTAACCAAGGTCCACATCTTCAACATGAGAACCATTTCTGAGAAATGGAGAAAGGACAATGTATATCTTCTTACGTGCTTCATAGACCACAGTAAAGCCTCAGACTGAGTTCAGCATCATAACTTGTGGAACATCATGAGAGATGTGGGATTTCCACCAGACTTGAACGCTTCGGTGTGTGTGTGTGTGTGTGTGTGTGTGTGTGTGTGTGTGTGTGTGTGTGTGTGTGTGTGTGTGTGTGTATATATATATATATATATATATATATATATATATATATCCCCGCGTTTCCATCCTGTTTCAGGATATTGCGGTCAACACCAGCATCTTTCAGCTGTATGTTGATTCCTAGGCTAGATTATGCTCATCAGCACGCCACGACTTTCTGAGCGACCGGTTCCATACTCTCATAAGTCACTGGCGCGACTCGAACCACTTCTAATTCTCGTGCGCTCACGTCAACCACGAGAGTATTCGGGGTTAACGGAGAAAGCTGCTAACTTCTCGGCCAGGGAGCCGGTATATAAAGTGCAATTGGTGGATCCGCCTGGTGGGAAGAACAGGTGCACTTGAATAGATTCTAGATAGACACTGTAGAAATTATTATACCTAGTCACGCCTGTCGTCACTCGGACCCACAATCATGGAGTGTGCCCAGGATCTGCACCAAGTCATGTGTATAGCAGCAGCGAAGGGGTTAGTACGCTTGCATACCGCCCCGGTGATCATGTGTTCCAGTTCTCCTCTAGACGGGTATTTTATGTCACCTTAACATCCCAGGTTGGCTCCGCCTAAAGTAGGTACCAAGAAATGTTAGGGAAGTAAATCGGTCGTCACGGTATTGACCACACCACCTATCTAGTGCCGATTAATCTATACAATTATAGGGCGTGCATATATACCCAACAAATAAAAGGGTAATTTTCTGTTGTTTGCATGTGATTGGCTCCATGGTTGTTATAAATTTCTATGAACCAATCGTACGTCAAACAGCAAACACACAATTACTGTCAAATGTTAAACACACCAACGCATTCAATTGCTAGCTGGGTGTAATATTAATATATTGCTATCAACATCACTTCCCCGTGGTGTAGACAAGGAAATCATGACCGCGAGGTCACGGGCCAACTGGGCTCTGGCTCACCAGGGGGCACGGTTAGTTCCCTTGGTTAGATATATTTCGTCCTAAACCTGCGACTGGCCCAGCAAGCCGGCAGGGGATCTTTATACTGCTCGTAGAAAAACTAAGAAGTATAAACGGACTGACCCAAATGGATATAGACAACAACATAAATGAGAGTTCAATGTATCAAGAAGAGGTAAGATCAGAAATGAAGAAATCAGGACTAAAATGGGGAAAGGGGGGGGGGAGGTTATAGCTGCAATAGATTTTATTAGAAGGCAGCAGGTCAAATGGTTTGGCCATGCAAGTAGGTTACCAACTAACAGTATACCACAACAAGCAATGATGTACAGACCAGAGGGAAGCAGAGGAAGAGGCCGACCACATAAACGATGGATGCAGGGAATAACAGAGTTCATGGGAATATCGATACATGAAGCGCATAAGCGGGCGCTCTCCCACTGTTTATACTTCATCTCGACACCGCAAGGTACTAGAGGAACATGATGAGATGAGATGAGATGAGAATTAAATGAAATCTTTGTAAAACTACCTGTAGAAATAAAGACGATGAAAGAAGAATTTGAGATGTTCAAATATGTATTTTAAACACTGCCAAAATAACATGTGGAACCACGAAACAAAACACGGATAATGAACTAATGAAAATCTTTACGAACGAAAATCTTTATTTTCAAAGGGTTAAGGATTGGACACGCAGGCCCGTCTGACATTATGCCCTTCTTCTCAGTTTCCTCTCATGCATTCTTTCATTCAACATCACTTATGAAGCAAATTTTTGATATTTGGAAATTTGGATAATGAAAATAACAATATGGTGGAACGCCGAGGTAATTAAACAGGTCATGTTTACATTGAATATAGAATAGCAAGAAGACACGCGAATAGAATAATAAAGTAAGAAAAAAAAAAAGAATGGAAGGAATATGGAGAAGCCCTAAATAATAACTGCATGAAGGCAACTAGAAACTTCTTTAAAAAGATAAGTGCAATGAGTATCAGGGCAGAATCCTTCGCCCCAACTGAAATAATTGACAACAAAAAGGGGGAACCAATAAGTTAACAAAAACAAATCCTAAAAAGATAGAGGCAGTACTTCTAACAAATTCTCATCATTCCATCAGATGCCACAGGAATCTAAGAAACAGACATAAAAGCCATTGTAGAACTAGAACCAGGCATACTGAGAAGAAATTAGAGAAATCATATGATTGGTCCATTTGAATAAGTCACCGGACAAGACGAAATACCAAATGAATTAATCAAAGCAGCAAAAGAATTAGGAATAACATGGCTACATAGACTGTTTAACCATGTTTGGGTAGAACAACAGACGCCAAGAGATTGGGGAAGCGCCATAATTATCCCATTTTGGAAAAAAAAAACAAAGGCAGTAAGACAGACTGCACACAGTATAGAGGCATTTCCCTTTTGAGTCATACTAGAAAAGTATTCTGCAAAATTTTAGAGAAAAGACTACGATTTACAATAGAACCCCAGCTTGTGAAACACAACTTGGATTTCGGAAAAACAAGGGTGCACAGATGCCACCTTTGCTCTTAGACAACTTATAGAAATAAAAAATCAAATTTAATGAAATACTCTACTTAGCCTTTGTCGACCAAGAAAAGGCATTTCATAGACTAGGTTGAAATAATCTGTGGGAAATCTTTGAACGATATGGAGTTAGTGCTCAGCCAGCAAGCTTATGTATAAGTTTATACAACAGTGAATGCATCATAAGAACAAACGGAGGAAACTCAGAACCCTTCACCATAAGATCCGGTGTACAACACGGTTGTGTCCTATCCCCCCTGCCCCCTCTTGTTCATAACCTATATAGACAGTGTATGTAAAGAAACCAGCCAAACAGAGACCATAAACAACACCGTTTGGCCACCAGAACACAGAAGAAGAATCAACGGCGAATTACCATGAAGGAACTCCTGTTTGCGGAGGATCAAACACTAATAGCAAAATCAAAGAGGTAATGACTATAACCAAAGAAGAAAACAACAACAAAGATTCATTTAAAAGAACACCCCATGAAACAAGCAAAAAGAGCTTCAAGTATTTAGGAAGTATGATATCATCAAATGGCAAATCAGAAGACGAGATCGAAAATAGATGAATAAAGGCAAATTAGCTCATTGGACAAATTGCACCAATACTAAAGACCAGACACGTAGATATAGATACTATAAAGGCACTCTACAACACAATCTTCCTAACAACTTTATGCTACCAATGCCAAATCAGGACAATGACGGGGGGGGGGGGGGGGGAGAGAGAGAGAGAGAGAGAGAGAGAGAGAGAGAGAGAGAGAGAGAGAAGAGAGAAAAGATAAATTGCAACAACGGAAATGAGATTCCTGAAAAGAATACTCAATGTATCAAGAAGAGATAAAATCACAAATGAAGAAATCAGAACTAAAGTGGGGTTAAAGTTAAAGCAGCCTTAGATGTACAGACCAAACGGAACAAGTAGATGAGGATATAAACGATGGAAAGAGGAAATAACAGAATCCGTGGGAATCACGATATATAAAGCCCATAAACGGGTACTCTCCCGCAGTTTATATTTCATCTCGAAATCGCAAGGTACAAGAGGAACAAGATGAGATGAAATTATTGCTATCGTTTAAAGAGATAATAACTAGATGGCTCATTCCATTAAGTAAAACACAGAAGCATTGCTGTGTGTGTAAATAGGGAAATGCTGCTGTCGCTGGCAGAACATATTACATATTCATAGAGGATAAGTACAAAGAAGTAGTAATTACAGGACATCAATCAATCAAACAGGTACCGTCTCCACAATGAAGGTTGGCTTAATGGATCTCCAACACTGTCTCTCTCCCTGAATGTACATTCATTCAGGCTGATGTTCATCTGTCTCTTGATGTCATCTTCCCACTTGTACCGTTGTTTACCTCTTGCTCGCTCGCCCTTAGCCTTGCCCTCCAGTATGGTTTTTATGAGTATCATGTCTTTTAACGTGGCTGACATATTTCATTTTATTCCTTTCATCAACTCTCTCTCTCTCTCTCTCTCTCTCTCTCT
>OY992882.1:71069864-71227364 GCA_963921405.1 Cepaea hortensis
GGTTAATCAACGGGAGACAAATCCTTATATAGACTGTCTTGATTTTCTTGAGATTCTGTTATGTTAACCTACCATGTGCTCGCCAATGTGTTCATCTTGTTACTATAATTTAGGGTATCTGCATGACACTCTATTAGGTTAAACTACCATGTGCTCGCCAATGTGTTCATATTGTTACTATAATTTAGGGTATTTGCATGACACTCTATTAGGTTAACCTACCATGTGCTCGCCAATGTGTTCATGTTGTTACTATAATTTAAGGTATTTGCATGACACTCTATTAGGTTAACCTACCATGTGCTCGCCAATGTGTTCATGTTGTTACTATAATTTAAGGTATTTGCATGACACTCTATTAGGTTAACCTACCATGTGCTCGCCAATGTGTTCATGTTGTTACTATAATTTAAGGTATTTGCATGACACTCTATTAGGTTAACCTACCATGTGCTCGCCAATGTGTTCATGTTGTTACTATAATTTAAGGTATTTGCATGACACTCTATTAGGTTAACCTACCATGTGCTCGCCAATGTGTTCATATTGTTACTATAATTTAGGGTATCTGCATGACACTCTATTAGGTTAAACTACCATGTGCTCGCCAATGTGTTCATATTGTTACTATAATTTAGGGTATCTGCATGACACTCTATTAGGTTAAACTACCATGTGCTCGCCAATGTGTTCATGTTGTTACTATAATTTAAGGTATTTGCATGACACTCTATTACGTTAACCTACCATGTGCTCGCCAATGTGTTCATCTTGTTACTATAATTTAAGGTATTTGCATGACACTCTATTAGGTTAAACTACCATGTGCTCGCCAATGTGTTCATATTGTTACTATAATTTAGGGTATCTGCATGACACTCTATTAGGTTAAACTACCATGTGCTCGCCAATGTGTTCATATTGTTACTATAATTTAGGGTATTTGCATGACACTCTATTAGGTTAACCTACCATGTGCTCGCCAATGTGTTCATGTTGTTACTATAATTTAAGGTATTTGCATGACACTCTATTAGGTTAACCTACCATGTGCTCGCCAATGTGTTCATGTTGTTACTATAATTTAAGGTATTTGCATGACACTCTATTAGGTTAACCTACCATGTGCTCGCCAATGTGTTCATGTTGTTACTATAATTTAAGGTATTTGCATGACACTCTATTAGGTTAACCTACCATGTGCTCGCCAATGTGTTCATGTTGTTACTATAATTTAAGGTATTTGCATGACACTCTATTAGGTTAACCTACCATGTGCTCGCCAATGTGTTCATATTGTTACTATAATTTAGGGTATCTGCATGACACTCTATTAGGTTAAACTACCATGTGCTCGCCAATGTGTTCATATTGTTACTATAATTTAGGGTATCTGCATGACACTCTATTAGGTTAAACTACCATGTGCTCGCCAATGTGTTCATGTTGTTACTATAATTTAAGGTATTTGCATGACACTCTATTACGTTAACCTACCATGTGCTCGCCAATGTGTTCATCTTGTTACTATAATTTAAGGTATTTGCATGACACTCTATTATGTTAACCTACCATGTGCTCGCCAATGTGTTCATATTGTTACTATAATTTGGGGTATCTGCAGGTGACTCTGTCAGGTTAATCTACTGTGTGATGGACAATGTCTTCAAGTTGTTACTATAACTTTGGGGTATTTGCTGATGAGAGGGAGCATCTGTGGATTTGTCTCCAGTACTGTAATGTTGATTCTGTATTTACCTTTTTAACTTTGTCTAACACAAGTGGGGGGGGGGGTGTCTGGATGAGGATAGGCAGAAAGGGAAAGATGTTTTGGCGAATTTATTGGACCACCATTAAAGGGATTCGTTAACATGTCTCAGTCTCTTTTATGAAGAAAAGTATAAGAACTAGTTTTTACCATTGTGCAAAATATTTACTTTTCGTGTTGACGTGGCTTTTTATGCCTATGTTTGTTTCTCGTTGCGACAGGTGATGCAGAAACAAATAACGTGCCTGAGAGATCTCCGGACTTAATCTTCGATGGTCTAATACCGAGTGAGAATCGAAATTTTGTTCCATTTGAAAGCGGAAACCAGTATGATCTTACTTCTGCCAGAGATGACGATTTCTCATTGAAGCATGACTTAACTCATGATAAACAAATCGCAAATGCTAATACAGATTCCAATCCTTCAAACAACGGCTATGGAGAGGTATCATCCAACACACAGGAAGATTTCACAAGATCTATACTGTCTAAACGGTTCAACGAGTTTGTGGGCAAAAGAGGTAACCCTAGTTTCAGCTCTGATGATGGCACTCTTCACGACAATGGTCTTAGTACAAATGGAATGTGGATCAGCTCACCAGAAAGCTACCCAGGACAACATGACAATAGAATCTCTAGCCCGGACAGCATAGAAAGTCATTTTAACGCTGAAAATCTGTTGCGCCATTTATACAATGATGTCGACTTACTTAAGCGTCAATATGAGTTTGTGGGGAAACGCAACTATGACTTTGTGGGCAAACGCAACTATGACTTTGTAGGCAAAAGAAGCTACGATTTTTTGGGAAAACGATCTCCGAACGATTTCATTGGCAAAAGTCAACCCTTCCATTTCCTCTACAAGAAAAGTTATGATTTTCTAGGCAAGCGAGCACCCTATGAATTTGTTGGGAAACGAAACGAAGAGATTGATTCGCCAATAGACATCCACGGCAAAATTCCCTCTTGGCAAATTGAAGGGCGAGCTAGAACGATCTATGAAAACATCCTGCCACGGTTGCTGCTGAGTGCACAAGTTATCGACGACAAAAGTAAAAGATACTCGGAGTTTCTGGGTAAAAAGAAAAGATCTATTGAAGGCGATGACACAACCCTGTCCACCAGCGAACGACTAGCAGCTCTTCTACAAAACAACGGCTTGAGGAAACGTTTGTCTAGATTGTTATTAAACCAACACTCATTTCAGCATAACCCAGACTTTGTTGGCAAATGAAATTGTGCAGTAACTTAGAACTGAACCATGTATTGGAATCAGCCTAACAAATTAAGTACATTGGGATATACGTTTTTGTCAGCAGAAATACCCATGTCAGTCTGTGAGTGCGCATGCCGACGCGTCTACAAACATTGTATACTCAAACTGGCTACTGCTGCAGTAACTAAAAACATAGACTCCTTACAAAGATGTCTGGTGTCGCTACAGTTTTGAAAAACAAATACAAAAATCATTATGAAAACGAGTTGGCATGACTATTAAAGTAATGAAATATATACGAGTATGGTGTCCTTAATTTACCTTTATGTCCATGAAAAAGTGCAAAACGTTTGCCCTGTATTTGTGCAATGTGTTTCTTAAATTCAGTATCTTCTGAACATATATGGGAACCCACAGTTTCCATCTAGTATCACTTTTTCTATGTGTTTTAGTGTCGTTTTTTTTTTCTGGTAAAGACTTACTTGCTGCAAACTCCATTTGTTGTCCATAGTGGTTGTGTTCTTGTACAGATAGGTGTTCCACTTCATAATGTTATTATTTATTTGTTGAGCAACTATGTATAATCATTTAATATGGCTTTTATATTTTCGTCTTATTATATCCTGCTGCTAGGACAAGTTATGTTTGATACAGAACACTTTTCTAGTAATCTCTCTCTCTCTCTCTCTCTCTCTCTCTCTCTCTCTCTCTCTCCCTCTCTCCCTCTCTCTCTCTCCCTCTCTCCCTCTCTCCCTCTCTCTCTCTCCCTCTCTCCCTCTCTCCCTCTCTCTCTCTCCCTCTCTCTCTCCCTCTCTCCCTCTCTCTCTCCCTCTCTCCCTCTCTCCCTCTCTCTCTCTCCCTCTCTCCCTCTCTCCCTCTCTCTCTCTCACACACCATATAACCTGCTGTTAGAGCAAAGTATGTTTGTTATAGTACACGTTTCTTGTCATATCTCGCACCCCCCCCCCCACAAAAACACACACACACATGCACACACACACACACACACACACACACACACACACGAGTGCACATACATACATATCATCTAAGCTGCTGTTAGAGCAAGGTATGTTTCATACAGCAAATAGCAAATATGCATTGTTAATTATGTCAGTACACACACACAGACACGTCATGTAAGGTGTAGCTGAAGTAAGATATGTTTAATACTGTAAGATCCTCTGTCCATGCTAGAACAATGAATTTTCTAGTCAAATCACGTACACACTTGGGACGCGTGGTGTATGTGTGTGTGTGTTTGTATATGTGTGGTGGCTTTTGATAAAAATATGCAGCCTCTCAATATCTATTGCTCAAGTAGGGGATTAATGGTGCAGGTGATGTGTATGTGTGTTTGTGAGTGCGCGCTTGCGTGCATGTGTGTGTATGTGTGTTTGCATATAAATAGTGTCATTTGACAAGAAACATGTTCTTGTCAAATATCTTTTGCTCCAGGAGGGAACACTAACAGAGGCATTTATTGTAAAACCGGCGTGAGCCATGGGTGCCTTTTATTATCTTTTCTATTATCAATGACTATACCCTGGATATGCCGGATCCTCTGGCCTAGGGTTTAGCGACTTTCTCCGTAATTCGGTATACTTTCGTGAGTAACGTGACGTGCGTGAGAAACGGTGGCGGTTCTCTCCGCGTCGGTAACTTACGGGGTATGTGAGCCGGTCGCTCAGAAAGCAATGGCAAACTACTGAGCATAATCTTGCCAAGAAATCAACAATCAGCTGAAAGATGCTGATGTTGACAGCGATGTCCTGTAAAGGATATGCGAACATCATTAGCACCTTGCCGTCTTGACAGACGATAGTTTCTGCTTCAAAAATACATAATAACTACTACCCATGGAGGTAGCGAATGTGACTGATAAGACCAATTTGCGCTGTAAATGTTTGTCCACAGTGGGTGCATGTGAACAAGTGGTCATTTCCGCCATCATGCACCATCCTACGTCTCAAACGCTCGGTGTGTGACTTATCTGCAATAATTTTCTCCTTTTCCTTTATTCCATTTCTGATGTTTGCACTTCATGCAACACGTTCAGCAGCGACTTGCTCCCAATGTGCATTATCAATGCCTGTATCAATCATGTCCCGCTTACACACATCTTTGTATCGTAATAGAGGCCGACCCTGAGATCTCTTTCCCATCTGTAATTCACCAAAAAAGATGTCCTTTGGTATTCTACCATAATCCATCCTTCTAAGATGTCCTATCCATCTAAGTCTACGAAGACTGAGCATGGAATAAACCGTCTCACAACCTGATCTTTCCAACACTTCAGTATTTGTGATTTTGTCTTGCGAATTAATACCAAGAATTCTTCGCAGACACCGCATATGAAAACTGTTTAAACATTTCCCTTGGTGTGAGTAAGTTGTCCAGGCTTCACTGCCATAAAGAAGAGTAGGCTACTAAGGACACAGGCTTGATAGACAAGGACTTTAGTTTTTGGCAGTAAGCTTCCTGTTCTCCCAGACTCTTGCGAAAAAAAAAAAAAACATACTCTGGATTGTGAAGACAACAATAAGTACCTCCAGAAGTGGATCTCCATGCACCCCTCTGACCAAGCGGTTCTGTGATATGAACTTGGCCGATGACCAGGTCCACCTGCCCCACACAGGGAATTGGATGCAACATAAACTAAGCACAACTGATTAGAAGTCATATCACTCACTCTTTTGCACCTTGCCGTCTTCACCCCCATCTCTTTTGTTGAAGCTTGGCTGAAGAAGGCGAAAGCATACACGTATTTAGATAGCAATATAGGGCAACGATAAGGCAACAGATATGAATATTAACAACAGAATAAAGTTACAAGAGTTACTTTTAAAATAAAATCAAATTCATGGAAACCAAAAGGAAATTAAACTCAGAACCAAACTTAGAGAGAAGCGGCTGGCCTGGTGACTAGCCGTGTGGCTAGAATACTGGACTCGGGAGACCCCGGTTCGAATCCTCGGTAAAGGTGTGGACTATTATTTTCTGTCGGGGCAAAAAGAAAACGCTAAACTGCACAGTTCGCGACGACAGCTTTATCAAGGCGGTCTTAATTCCTCATGCTCAAGACCTCCCCACCAACCCCATCCCTGTCGTACATCGCATGGTACTATATATGACAACCCTTAGAATATTTAATTATAATGTTAGATCAATACTCCTGAATGGGCAAGAAATATGGAGAGTGGCAAAACTGAGTACTAATAAACGACAAACATGCATAAATTGGTGCACAGGCGGGATAGAAAGTACGAAACAGTGGCTTGGAAAGTGCAACTAAAGACTGGTGGGATGTTGACCACATCAATCTTGTATGCTGGCTGGTCTATACAAATATTGTGGTCACATCAATCTTGTATGCTGGCTGGTCTATACAAATATTGTGGTCACATCAATCTTGTATGCTGGCTGGTCTATACAAATATTGTGGTCACATCAATCTTGTATGCTGGCTGGTCTATACAAATATTGTGGTCACATCAATCTTGTATGCTGGCTGGTCTATACAAATATTGTGGTCACATCAATCTTGTATGCTGGCTGGTCTATACAAATATTGTGGTCACATCAATCTCGTATGCTAGCTGGTCTATACAAATATTGTGGTCACATCAATCTTGTATGCTGGCTGGTCTATACAAATATTGTGATCACATCAATCTCGTATGCTAGCTGGTCTATACAAATATTGTGGTCACATAAATATCGTATGCTAGCTGGTCTATGCAAATATTGTGGTCACATAAATCTCGTATGCTGGCTGGTCTACACAAATATTGTGGTCACATCACTCAATCTTGTATGCTGGCTGGTCTATACAAATATTGTGGTCACATCAATCTTGTATGCAGGCTGGTCTATACAAATATTGTGACCGCATCAATCTTGTATACTAGCTGGTCTATACAAATATTGTGACCACATCAATCTTGTATGCTAGCTGGTCCATACAAATATTGTGGCCACATCAATCTTGTATGCTAGCTGGTCCATACAAATATTGTGGTCACATCAATCTTGTATGCTAGCTGGTCTATACAAATATTGTGGTCACATCAATCTTGTATGCTAGCTGGTCTATACAAATATTGTCGTCACATCAATCTCGTATGCTGGCTAGTCTATACAAATATTGTGGTCACATCAATCTCGTATGCTGGCTGGTCTATACAAATATTGTGGTCACATCAATCTCGTATGCTGGCTGGTCTATACAAATATTGTGGTCACATCAATATCGTATGCTAGCTGGTCTATACAAATATTGTGATCACATCAATCTCATATGCTTGCTGGTCTATACAAATATTGTGACCGCATCAATCTTGTATGCTAGCTGGTCTATGCAAATATTGTGGTCACATAAATCTCGCATGCTGGCTGGTCTATACAAATATTGTGATCACATCAATCTTGTATGCTGGCTGGTCTACACAAATATTGTGGTCACATCAATCTTGTATGCTGGCTGGTCTATGCAAAAATTGTGGTCACATCAATCTTGTATGCTGGCTGGTCTATGCAAATATTGTGGTCACATCAATCTTGTATGCTGGCTGGTCTATACAAATATTGTGGTCACATTAATCTTGTATGCTGGCTGGTCTATACAAATATTGTGGTCACATCAATCTTGTATGCTGGCTGGTCTATACAAATATTGTGGTCACATCAATCTTGTATGCTGGCTGGTCTATACAAATATTGTGGTCACATCAATCTTGTATGCTGGCTGGTCTATACAAATATTGTGGTCACATAAATCTCGTATGCTGGCTGGTCTATACAAATATTGTGATCACATCAATCTTGTATGCTGGCTGGTCTATACAAATATTGTGGTCACATCAATCTTGTATGCTAGCTGGTCTATACAAATATTGTGGTCACATCAATCTCGTATGCTGGCTGGTCTATACAAATATTGTGACCACATCAATCTCGTATGCTAGCTGGTCTATGCAAATATTGTGGTCACATAAATCTCGTATGCTGGCTGGTCTATACAAATATTGTGGTCACATAAATCTCGTATGCTAGCTGGTCTATTCAAATATTGTGACCACATCAATCTCGTATGCTGACTGGTCTATGCATATACGACAGTGCGCACGATATGCCCAATACATCTTAAAGCAGGTAATAGAAACTTGATGTGCGACACAAATAAGGTCATTATTTTGCACAAGGGATCACCACTTGACAAATGCATACCTAATGTTCATGTGTGTAATGCAAACCACAGTGCAAACGAACATTCTTGCTATTAATGAATGTAAACACTGAATCCACACATACAATTTATTACATTGTATTTATGTCGTCAGTGCTTACATTCTTCCTCTTCTTCTTCGTTCACCTTCCGACACGATTCTAAATAAATCCACATAACACATCATACAACTTGAGCTTATAGACATCGCCATAAAGTTTGTCCTCACAAGGAGTAGGTGTCGGACAAAATACTTTTCTCTGTTCTAACATTCAGTTTCTAGACTAATATCCGGTACTTCGTAGGGTGTTATTTTAGCAAATGAATTATTGGGTTATTCCTCTTTCTTTTCATTCTGTTCTCATTCTGGCTGGAATGGCCTCGGAGCGGCAAGGCGACTAAACGACTCAAGTGAGGACTGTCGTCTGCAACAATTCTGGCTGAATGGCCTCGGAGCGGCAAGGCGACTAAACGACTCAAGTGAGGACTGTCGTCTGCAACAATTCTGGCTGAATGGCCTCGGAGCGGCAAGGCGACTAAACGACTCAAGTGAGGACTGTCGTCTGCAACAATTCTGGCTGAATGGCCTCGGAGCGGCAAGGCGACTACACGACTCGAGGACTGTCGTCTGCAAGAATTCTGGCTGAATGGCCTCGGAGCGGCAAGGCGACTAAACGACTCAAGTGAGGACTGTCGTCTGCAACAATTCTGGCTGAATGGCCTCGGAGCGGTAAGGCGACTAAACGACTCAAGTGAGGACTGTCGTCTGCAACAATTCTGGCTGAATGGCCTCGGAGTGGCAAGGCGACTACACGACTCAAGTGAGGACTGTCGTCTGCAACAATTCTGGCTGAATGGCCTCGGAGCGGTAAGGCGACTAAACGACTCGAGTGAGGACTGTCGTCTGCAACAATTCTGGCTGAATGGCCTCGGAGCGCTAAGGCGACTACACGACTCAAGTGAGGACTGTCGTCTGCAACAATTCTGGCTGAATGGCCTCGGAGTGGTAAGGCGACTAAACGACTCGAGTGAGGACTGTCGTCTGCAACAATTCTGGCTGAATGGCCTCGGAGCGGTAAGGCGACTACACGACTCGAGGACTGTCGTCTGCAACAATTCTGGCTGAATGGCCTCGGAGCGGTAAGGCAACTACACGACTCAAGTGAGGACTGTCGTCTGCAAGAATTCTGGCTGAATGGCCTCGGAGCGGCAAGTCGACTACACGACTCAAGTGAGGACTGTCGTCTGCAACAATTCTGGCTGAATGGCCTCGGAGCGGCAAGGCGACTAAACGACTCAAGTGAGGACTGTCGTCTGCAACAATTCTGGCTGAATGGCCTCGGAGCGGCAAGGCGACTAAACGACTCAAGTGAGGACTGTCGTCTGCAACAATTCTGGCTGAAAGGCCTCGGAGCGGCAAGGCGACTAAACGACTCAAGTGAGGACTGTCGTCTGCAACAATTCTGGCTGAAAGGCCTCGGAGCGGCAAGGCGACTAAACGACTCAAGTGAGGACTGTCGTCTGCAACAATTCTGGCTGAAAGGCCTCGGAGCGGCAAGGCGACTACACGACTCAAGTGAGGACTGTCGTCTGCAACAATTCTGGCTGAAAGGCCTCGGAGCGGCAAGGCGACTACACGACTCAAGTGAGGACTGTCGTCTGCAACAATTCTGGCTGAATGGCCTCGGAGCGGCAAGGCGACTACACGACTCGAGGACTGTCGTCTGCAATGTTGAGCAGATTGCAGGAACATCGGGTCATAATGGGTGACAACGAGAGGGGCAATGAGGGGGGAAGGTGGGGGTGAGGGTGGGGGAGAGAAGCACTGATGTGAACTGGTCAGTCAGAACAGAACTGGTGTCGTCAGTCGCTACACGCTGAGGGAGACACTGTAGAGGGGGTCTGATATATGCAATAACTAATTGATAATATTCTTTATTTTCATCCAGAAATCAAAACATACAAATACTAACACAGAATCAATGAAGGAAATGTGCTGGTATAATATCTACTACCGCTTTTATTACAACAAAGAAATACTGAACATTTCAGAACTACAGCGGGACAACAAAATCATGTTTGATAAAAATAATGAAAATTCTTAACTAATGATATCTACAAGGTGTGGACTACGCCTGGCCTTGCAGCCAGCAGGGTTAGGATCGGGTAGTCGCTTCCAGGAGAGGTGAAAAGTGAAAATTAGTAGCTTGCCGATGACCCGCAGACTACACAAGCAACGTCACCTCCACCTGGTGTAGACTGGGAAATCATGACCGTGAGGTCATGGGCTAACAGGGCAATGGCTCGCTATAGGGGATGGACTCCCTGTGGTCAGACTTTTGTCCTTTTGTCCTAAACCTGTGAGTGATCTAGCAAACCGGCAGGGGATCTTCATACTGCTCGTGGAAGAACTAAGAAGTATAAACGGACTGACCCAAATGGATATAGACCCGGCAATGTTAATGAACTACGAGATAGATCAGCGATTCAAACAATAGGCACAATGAACGTCTGCGTTTTTAATAGTAAAGAAGACGAATTTATAGAAGCAATGCAAGAGAGGAAAATTGGACTGATGGGAATAGCGGACACCAGAATAAAAGGGGAAGGATGCAAGAAGAGCCACGACAGTTATACGTTTGTCTACTCTGGAGTGGAACAGCAAGAAAGGGTAAGACGCGGTGTGGGAATAGTCATTGAACCACGGCTAGCAAGAGGAATACTAGAAATAAAATATATATCAGAAAGAATCATAACAGTGAGAATAAAAGAACAAACAATTACTTAATATGTACAAATATACGCACCATGTAATGCAAACAATAATGAGCAAGAATGCGAGGAATTCTACGAAGACATCCATGACGTGCTAAATAAAATAAATAAGCAGGACAACATCATAGTTATGGCAGACTTCAATGCAAGACTAGGACACAACAGAGCGGGCATATAAAAACATCTTGGAGTATTTGGAGACCAACATAATGAAAGAAATGATAACGGAAGTAGACTGATAGAGCTATGCAGCCAACACGACCTCTATATAACAAACACATTCTATAAACACAAAGACTCACAAACATACACCTGGTATAAATGGAAAGATCGAGATACTAAAAGCCAAATTGATTTTATATTAACAAGAAATAACAGAAAGAGAAATATATTAGATTCAAGGGCAGTGCCCAACTTAAGTAAAAACACAGACCACAAAGCAGTCGTTGCCACAATAAGAACCATCAGTAGAAGAAAGCAAAGACCAGGAAAATACATGCCATGCGAATCAGTAAACTTAAAAAGCCTCAAAGACGAGGCAGTGATGGAAAATTATGAGAAAGAACTAACTGAAATCTTTGTAAAATTACCCTATAGAAGGAAAGACGGTGGAAGAAGAATGGGAGATGTTCAAATCAAGCATTTTAAATACTGCAAAAATAACATGTGGAACAACGAAAAAACGCAAAACACGGATCAAGAAAACAACAAGTTGGTGGAACGCAGAAGTAAAGAAAGTTGTAAAAGACAAAAAGGAAACATATACAAAGTGGTCGAAGAGCAAACAGGAATACGATTACATAGAATATAGAATAGCGAGAAGACATGTGAATAGAATAGTAAAGAGAGAAAAACAAAAGGACTGGGAGGAGTATGGAGAAACCCTAAATAAAAACTACAAGGAGGCAACTAGAAACATCTACAAAAAGATAAGTGCAATGAGAACCAGAGGAGAACCCTTTGACCCAATTGAAATAATTAACAGTGAAAATGGAGATCCAATAAGTGAACAAAATCAAATCCTAATAAGATGGAAACAGTACTTCGAACAACTTCTCAACATCCCATCAGATGTCACAGGAATTCAAGAAACCGACATAGATGCCACCGAAGAACTAGAACCAGACATACTGGAAGAAGACATTATGGAAGCCGTCAGATTAGCCCCATTGAACAAATCATCGTGACAAGATGAAATACCAAATGAACTAATTAAAGCAGCAGGAGAAGTAGGAACAGTATGGCTACATAGACTATTCAACCATGTTTGGGTAGAACAACAGACACCACGAGACTGGGGAAACGCCATAATTATCCCAATTTGGAAAAACAAAGGCAGCAAAAAAGACTGCACACAATGCAGAGGCATTTCACTGTTGAGTCATACTGGAAAAATATTTTGCTAACTTCTTATGAAAAGATTACGAACTACTTTAGAACCCCAGCTAAGCGAAACACAACTTGGATTTAGGAAAAACAAAGGATGCATAGATGCCATTTTTGCTCTTAGACAATTTATAGAAAAAATCAATCGAATTCAATGAAACACTCTACTCAGCCTTTGTCGACCAAGAAAAGACATTTGATAGAATGGATAGAAACAAGCTGTGGAAAATCCTTAAACAGTATGGAGTGAGTACACATCTAACAAACCTATGTAGAAGCTTATACAACAACAGTGAATGCATAGTGAGAGACACTCAGAACCCTTCACCATAAGATCCGGAGTACGACAAGGTTGTGTCCTGTCCCCTCTCTTATTCATAACATATATAGACAACATATGTAAGGAAACCAGCCAAACAGAGACCACAAAAACACTGCTTGACGAGAACACAGAAGAAGAACCATCTGCACATCTAACCATCTAATTACTGTTTGCGGACGACCAAGCACTAATAGCAAAATCAGAAGCCAAATTACAAAACCACATGAATAGTCTAAATGAAATGTGTAGGGAACATAACATGAAAATCAACACAAGTAAAACAGAGGTAATGACTGTAACTATAGAAGAAAAAGCAACAACGATTCACCTAAACGAACATCCCTTGAAACAAGTAAATAGTTTCAAGTACCTAGGAAGTATAATATCATTAAATGGCAAATCAGAAGACGAGATCGAAAATAGATGCAATAAGGCAAACCAACTCATTGGACAAATGGCACCAGTACTGAAGAACAAACATGTATCAATAACTACTAAGAAAGCACTTTACAACAAAATCGTCCTACCAACCCTATGTTACCAATGAAAAACCTGGACAATGACAGAAAAAGAGAAAAGAAAAATCACAACAGAAATGAGATTCCCGAGAAGATTACTCAATGTATTAATATGAGATAAGATCAGAAATGAAGAAATCAGCCTAAAGTGGGGGTTGTATCTGCAAACAAGTCACATGGTTTTGCCATGTAAGTAGGTTACCATCTAACAGTATACCACAACAAGCAATGATGTACAGACCAGAGGGAAGCAGAGGAAGAGGCCGACCATGTAAACGACGGACGCAGAGAATAATAGAGTCCATGGGAATATCGATACATGAAGCCCATAAGCGGGCACTCTCCCGCCTTTTATACTTCACCCCGACACCGCAAGGTACAAGAGGAACAAGGTGAGATGAGATGAGATGAGATGATATGAGATGAGATGATGAATGATATTTTTATTTATACACATTGAACTTAAAATACTCCTGCCCTGTTCTCGTGGCCTATTTATGTCTACCCATCATAATACCTGACTGGGGTGGCCCAGCAAGAAATGCACACAGGACATCGTCGACACTTCGGGCATGAAGATGCATGAGGCAGAAGAACTAGCAAATGATCCACAATCTTTTCCGGCAGGTTGGTGAGAGCCACGTTCGACGAAGGACCTCCTACCTAACAATGAAGTAAGTAAAGGACCCGATTTAACTGAATGGAAGGAATTAACAAGACTGTTAGATTATATTCACAACAGTTGATACATACCTGGTGATATGTGAAATCTATATTTACAGCTTTGCAAAAAAGACCGCGAGCATTTGAATGCGAAGCTTTTCATACAATCAATATCATCAAACTTCTACTCGAAATTATAATGAGAATAACCAGAAGAATAATAAAAATGGAAATTAGTGAAGGACAGTGTTAATTTGTTATAGGGAAATAATGTAATCTACACATTCCACACACATATAGAGAGATCAATTGAGCGATAGAAATACCTATACTTGTGCTACGTAGATTGCGTCGATGCATTTGATAAAGTGAACAGTAATAAAATGATTAACATTCTGGTGGATATGATGTGGTTAGTTAGTTAGTTAATTAGTTAGTCGACAGATCATCCTCGTTGCACATCGAACCATCCAGTCCATAAGTGCTCGGATCCCCTCCTCAGCAAATCCCGCAGCGTGTAGCGGCTAACGACACTTACAATAATATTGGATTTGACTGGTCGTTGGGGTATTTCTAAATATAATAGGCAGAAAGCTCTACCTATGAGTTATCCGACAGTCTATATAAATTGTGGCTTGTAAGAATATTGTCTAAAGGGATGGACCCGATAGAAGTGGTTTTGATTTCCTTGGGAGACAAAAGACAAAAGGTGAAGAACACTCGTGTGTGTAGGAAGACCTAACTAGAATGTTTATCTGATGTCCCTTTAGTTGGCACATGTGATTCACGCACACTCCTTATAAATAAACATCAAGAGTGGAATAAGTGAGTGGCGAGACAAAAACAAAATATTTTCTTCTAATGAAGACAGTAGTAACAGAGAGTGCAAGGAAAGGACTCTCCTTGAATATCAAGAAAACAGTAACAATGGTAATATCAAAGAAAATGGTGACACCAAAATGTGACATAGAAATAGAAGGGAAAATCCTTAACCAAGTTGATAATTTTAGATACCTAGGGGCATTTATAACATCAGATGGAAGATGTACAACAGAGATTAGGAGCAGAATAGGGCAGGCAAAAGCCGCATTTCAGAAAATGAAGAGTATCTTATGCAATAAGTCACTATCACTGAATGTAAGAAAGAGAGTGCTGAAATGCTATGTAGAACCAGTTTTGCTGTGTGGCAGTGAATCTTGGAATGTAAATGAACAAATTAAGAAGAAATTAGAAGCAACAGAGATGTGGTTCCTGAGACGAATGTTGCGAATTCCTTGGACTGCCAGAGTGACTAACGACGACTGCCTGAAACAGGCTAATTGTAACAAAGCGAACTCATACAAGATGACTTGACTCAATTTTGGTTCTTTATAAAAATGGTTTATTCGTCTTGATGACAGCTGGACCTAACATGGCGTCCTCACAGTTCGGTCCTCGGATGTTCACTCTCCTGACAACCCACTACGTCACGACTTGAGCATCCCCCTCTCATTCCATCTCGATGCTCAATCGTGCTGTAGTCTTTTCCCACCTAACACCAATTACCCAACTACTGTTACACCTCCCTATGTTTTTCTAAAGAATTTTTCCTCTAAAGGAAAAATTCTTTACTCCCAATTCTCTTACTCTATTCTCTCTTTTTCCTTACCTCGCACATTTCCTCTAATCTTCCCTATACTAACTCAATTTTGAGTAAATAATATATCTTTTAACCCTTCTCCCTGTTATATTGTCAGCTAGTAACCCCCTATATACTTCTTCTTCGATTCTACTTTGTACAATACATCATACCACGTATGGTAACTCTTTTAAACTAAACACTCCTTCTCCCCTTTCTTTAGTTCTTACAGTTCCCAAATCTCCCTAAACCACTTTATGTTAAGTAACCCAATCTATTTCCCCAAACTATATAGCCATCCACTATATATTTCTGGTCCTTTCTTGGCTCCTCAAGTTTCTGTATCAAATATACATATCATAAGAAGAATAGTTCGTATAATCGTTATTGTACACATGGCATTATGAAATCCCTCGCTCTTTCACAACATAAGACAACCAGAACAACATAGAAACAACGTATTTAGAAAAAGTAAAGAAGGGGTGCGCACCCAGTGATAAGAATAAATAGTCAACGTGATCACATTTACATAAAGCAATGCATAGTCCACACAATCATATTTACCTCCCGTGCCAATAAAAAAAAATTTTGTACAACAATTTTTTTAAAATACATCTTATGAAAATAGATCTTTGTTCTCTATAAACCAAGTTGACATACGTTGTCTCAACATTTATATATATACATTTATATTGCCCTCCACAATCTTGTCTATATTTCCGTCACCTCACCTTTTACCACGAGCCAATGTTCATATTCTATGAACATTATCAATTTAATTAACGCTGGTTTTTCACAGCACCTATTTCTTTCCCCCTCACATCCCATAATATTTATATAAACACTCCCGCTTATATGCTGCCATTCACAGTCTCCCGCCTCCTTTTTTTTCTATAATGCTGACTTTAATGCAGCTCCTATTCTCTAATACTTCATATTCACAAGAACCTCTTCATGCCGACTATCTATATGTCTCTCTATTAGCCCTCAGTATGTGTCTCTCTATTAACCCTCATATTATTTTCTTTATTCCAGCCAACACCATAACTACTTGAAAATTAACTTACTTCATTAAATTTATAACCATGTAACCTAATACACCAAACAACTTAATTAACTTAAACGAAATAAAATCAAAACAAGATATCCCCCAACTCATTCAAAGAAAACAGATTTTAAAATAATACAACATGCATCTTATCAAATCAAAATAAAATTTTCTAATACTACCTAACACTATTGGTCTCTTTTACGGACCAACAGTTTGTACGTAAAAGTTTAAGAACACAATAACCCTATTCTAAAATCAAGTAACAACAATCATATTACAGGAGCAAATTAAGCAAAGAAAAAACATATTATATATGAGGCATTACAAACTCAGACTCAATAAAACAAGTGTCTTCTCGCTAAAGAGAAGTTCTTCAAAAAAAATTATAATTCACATAGAATTATCTACTTAAAGTAACCAAGCAAAATTTTCCTCCTATACGAATCAACGTAAGTCATATCTATTCACTCAAGTCACTCCATTGTTTTTATAAGCAAGAAACTGAAACAATTCACCGCCAGGTCTATATATATCTATATCTGTTATTTACAGACCAAATTCTAACTTAAAACAATATCTGTTCTTTTCGTACAACTAACAATGGCCGTATTATCTACACCCCAATTGCTTCTCGTGGAAATATTCTTATAACTACTTAATCATTACCATACTCCACGGTATTCCTAGCACCAGTAAAAACTTGTCTATTTACTATATAGTACAACTACCTGCTGTACCATTGATTAACTTATCCATCCAATAAGAAACCAAAACATAATATCAACCAGCAATTCCGTCACTGAGAGAAAAAAAAATATATATATACCTCAGTCGAACCTACATCCATTGCTTGACTACTCCTCCAGATCATTTATAAAAAGTATCAACAGAAGCCTTTTCCATTTCCACCGTCTCACACACTTCATCAAGTATCTCTTTCCTTAAAGCCTGAAACTTACATCTTGCAATCTGCAATATTCTCTATCAATTTATCTCTTACGTTTCCACTTCTTCAACAACTCCAAGTTTCTCTGTATCAATGCTATCTCTACATCAATATCCTCCTCGCCGTATAATCTATCATCTTCCTCCATACTACTAATTGACTCTGACTTCTCATCCATTTCTTCTTCTTCATCTGTTTGTCTCCCGTTAGCAGCCGCTAATCTCTTCTGTTCAATATCCCATCTAATTTGTCTATCATTATTTCTTAAGGACCTTTCCAGTAAAGGCATCTCTTCACCGCTTGTTGAATACTCTCTAATTCTCCTCTGTCTTTTCACTTCTCTTTCTCTTTGTTTATCCATTCTTCTTTTTGTTGCTTGTCTAGTATTTTTAAATGGAGCACCTACCTCTTCTTCCATAGATTCTATACTATCACAATGAGTCTCATTCCATTTTTCTCCTACTATCGTTTTCGGTATTGTTTGTTCTTGAGTATCATCGTAACCTGAAGCCGTTTTTAACTGACTGTGTGTCGGATCTTTTCTAAAAGCTGGGGTTATTGTAGTCCCCCTGACGACTCGTTCATCTACGTATCCGGTGTCTGAATAATAATTATTATTATAATTATCATTTTCCTTCTCATCATCATCTCTTCTTAAGTGTTCCACGTGTGCCCTTGCCACATGTCCCGTCACCTGATTCTTGATACTATACGACACATTTCCTAGCCTTTCTATAACATAATAACCTGGGACCCAACGATCATCAAACTTAGAGTTCCTTCTATGCTTTTTGTAATAAACTCTATCTCCTACTTTAAACTCCTGTAACTTTGTATTCAGGTTTTTGTACTTTTTCTGTCTTTCTCTAGCTTTAACTATATTATTCTTCAACTTCATGTGTGCTTTATGCATTTCTTGTATAATGGTCTCCTGAAAGTCTTCTCCCATATACTTCCGTCTTGGTTTTAAGAGATTATCAATTGGTAGTACTGGTTCTCTCCCGTGTATTAAATAAAATGGTGAAAAGCCTGTGCTCTCATTTTGATTTGTGCGTATGGCGCTAAGTGCTGGTCCTAAAAATAAATCCCAGTCTTTTTCATGTTCCTCCACAATCTTTGCTATAATATCATATAATGTCCGATGTTGTCGTTCGTTTTTAGCATTTGAAGAAGGTCTATAGTATGAGGTCTTTACATGTTTTATATTTAAATCCTTCAACAATTTTTCAAATTTCTTATTCACAAATTCTCTACCATTATCCGTGAGTATAACCTGTGGACAACTAAATCTTGGTACGAACTCCTGTAAAAAAATATTAATGACAGTATCAGCGCTCTTATCTGGGATTGCATAAACTTCCGGCCAAAGGCTGTAGACGTCTACTATATGAATTAAATACACGTTCCCTGACAATGTTCTAGGGTGAGGACCCGATATATCTAAACTAATTTTCTGCATAGGAAACTGAGGAATATCTGTATCTTGTAAAGGACACTTAATTGTTTTCATATTCCTTAACCTGCATCTTTCACACGTATCCACATATTTGCAAGCAGATCTAAATAAATTCGGCCAATAATATTTACTCGTAAGTGCTTTCACCAATTTATCACGACCGAGATGACCATTCTCATCATGATATGCTTTTAAAACTTCACTTTCCAAATGTTTTGGAATATATTTCCTTAGCTGTTCATTCCTTTCACACATGTAATATAACTGGTCGTCCTCTTGTAACACTAAATAATTTTTCTTATATTTGTTCTCCTCTGTTTCTTTTAACTTCTGTTTTATTTGTAAGACTTTTGGATCTAATTCCTGTTCTTCTTTCATACTAAATTGTGCTAAATGTGGGTCTTCTTCTACTCTATGTTCAGCCTCCTGATCCGATGGTAAACTCTCAAAGTCTTCTCCATTTATTATGGCAGAATCTAAAATATTTACTTGCCAGTTTCGATCGTCAATCTCTGGTTCTCCTTCATCTTCTGTGTCACCTGACGACTGTGGGTAGGGGATTCTAGATAATAAGTCAGCACACGTGTTAATCCTACCTGGAATATATTCAACTCTGGCATTGTACCCTTGTAGATTCAACGCCCAGGTTTGTATTTTCCTGTTCTGCACTGGAGCTTCTAAAAGAGACTTTAAAGGCATATGGTCAGTTCTAATAACAAAATTTGCGTTATGTAAGTAGTAATTTAGTTTCTGAAGAGCATAATGAATATAGCATAAGCTTCTTTTTCAATAGTCGTCCATTTGCGTTGAGATTTGCTAAGTTTATGAGATAAGAAGTAAATTGGCCTTTCATTTTTAACCCCTGGTATTCCAGACTCTTTTCCTTCATATGGTTGAACCAAACATGCTCCTATTGCATTGTCTGAAGCATCTGTGTACAGTATTAACTGTTTATTCAAGTCTGGATGCGTTAATAGTGGTACTAGTGTTAAGCTGTTTTTTAAATACTCGAACGCTTTTTGACACTCATCATCCCACTTAAATCTAGCGTATTTGCCTGTTAAATTTGTAATAGGTTCTGCTATCTTTGAAAACGCTGGGACAAACCGCCTATAATACGCACAAGTTCCTATAAACGCACGCACTTCCTTTACGTTAGTTGGAGGAGGTAACTCTTTAATAACCTTTATCTTGTCCTGGTCTGGTTTAATTCCGTCTCTATTTATAATATAACCCAAATATTTTGTTTCTGTCTTTAAAAACTGGCACTTACTAAGCTTCAATTTAACGTCATGTACCCTTAATCTATCGAATACTAATCTAATATGTTTTAAATGATCATTCACATCTCCTTTCGTAAAAATCAGAATATCGTCTATATAGGCTAATGCAAACCTTTGCATACCTTCTAATACTTCATTTATTAAGAGCATGTAGTGAGACGGCGCAGTTTTGACACCAAAAGGCATTCGTAAAAATTCATAAGAACCCATATGAGTACAGAAGGCACTCTTCTTTTGCGCGTCTGCCGACATCGGGATACACCAGAATCCTGATCTTGCGTCCAGCGTCGTGAAAAATGTAGAGCCATTAAGCAGCCCCAAAATATCATCAATTACCGGCAGTGGGTACGCTACATTCTTAGTGATTTTGTTCAACGCCCTGTAGTCGCAGCAGAACCGACTCGAACCATCAGGTTTGGCTACGATGACGACCGGAGATGACCATTCTGACTTCGATCTTGTTATTATTCCTGCTTTCAACATATCTTCTATTGCCTTTTCCACGATTTCTCTATTTCTCAATGGAGTTCTATATGGTTTTAAACTAATTGGTGGATGGTCTCCCGTATCTATTTCCATTGTAACTGTTTTTGTCTTTCCCAATTGCAAATCATTAATTGCAAATACATCTTGATTTTGCTTTATAAGTTGTTCTAATACTTCCTTATTTTCTGGCGGAGTTTTTAACTGTGCCAACAATTCTTGTTCTCTTGTCATTTTGTCTAGTGAATGTATTTGGGCTGTATTTCTTCTGTATGGATGGATCAATTCATCCATTTGTGCGTTTCCTCTACTTCCGCGTCTGTTATTAACTCTTTCACTAGAAGTTTGTGAATAGTTTGCTCTCGGCATTTCTACTCTATCAGTTGCCAATATATCACTAATGTTATGTTCCAGTTTAGCTACTACACATCCTCTGTATAATTTAATTTCTCTACCTGTGTTATTAATAACCATCACTGGAAAAGTTAAATGTTTATCTAACTCTATTATTCCATCCGGAACTTCCAAACCAGGCTCATCAATTACTTCCTCTTGCAACTCAGTGATTCTGACTGTGTTTCCTGCCACATAATATGGGTTTCTCTTCACCTTTGCCTGTATCAAATTAACCGACTGTGGTTTTAACGTCGTGGACATCTTAACTCTAACTAGTGCTGATATATGCATGTCTTCTTCCATATCCACATAGACGTCTTTGAATTTTAACTTATGTAAATCAAAGAGAAGTCTTACTCCATTCTTTATTAAAAAATCTCTTCCTATCAGCATGTTTCTACTTAAATCTTTCACTACATGAAAAAGATGTCTTACGTTGACCCCTACTAACTTAAAATTTATCATTGTTTGTCCAATTACTTGTAAATTCTGTCCTGTAACAGAGTGAAGATTATTATGACTCTTAAATATTCTACAACTTCTCACTATTTTGTATAGAAAACTTTCTTTTACCACACTAACCTGAGCTCCCGAATCAATTAATGTACGAATTCTATACTTTCCTATTTCTATTATACAAGAGCTATAATCTGTTTTATTTTCTATAAATTGTTTGACTTCATCTAGTTGAAAGTATTCTCTGTTCGTTCTACTATACCTGTTATTAACATGTTCTTTAAACCTTGGGACCTTATTATTTTCCCTCTTACTACAGGTCCTATTTAATAGGTAGGGCGCCCGTTTCCCTGCGTTCCTGTGCCTGTAAAATTTCTGTGTCCATCTTCAACATTCCTATTTAACCTGTTATTACCATTTCTACTTGGTGTATTCGACTGGACTCGCCTGTTACCACAAAAGCGAGCAATGTGTCCCCGCTGACCGCAAGAATAACAGACTATATTTGTGTTATTTGTGTTATCTACCGTCTCACCTGTAGGATACCTCATTTGTCTTCTTTCATCATAAGCATTTCTATTCCTACCTTGTAACGTCTGTATACCTCCTCTCCTATTCCATCCGAACCTTGTTTGTCCTATCTCCATAGGCTCCTCAATCCTATCTTCTCGACTAGTTCCTATTTCCCGTCCTGTTCTCAACCTAAATCTACGTCTCAAATTTTCTTCTTGTACTGCAATATCTACAGCTTGTGACAACCTCTCGGGGTTTTCTCTCATCAACTTAAACTTCAGTCCATCGGATTTTATGCCATCTACAAAAATCCCGACTAACATCCTCTCCACCTCTTCTCCTTGTACATTCTGTCCCAAGAATGCCTCTTCAGTCAGGTTAATCAACTTATCGCTGAACAACTGCACTGTCTCTCCACTATTTTGTTTAGACTGTCTCAATACCGAAAACGCATGTTGTGGATCCGTTATTTCTGCGTACTTGTGTGCCAGGTCGGTTTTGAACTGCTCCCATGTTTCATCTACTCTAGCCTCTAACTTTCTTCTAATATGCTGTGAAACCGGTTCTGTGGCTGCCTGATATGCAAGTCTCATTTTCTCTTCATCTGATGCAGATACTAAATACGCATATTTTTCTATGGAAGTTATCCATTTCTTAAACTCCCTGGCCTGTCCACTAAACTTAACAATTTCAGTTGTCATTCCCTGTTGTTTTATGACCGTTTGAAGTCTATCTACCGCTGTTCCCACTCCCGACAAAACTTGTGCTACTGAATCCTGTTCTGTCATGTTAAAATATTTATACTTGTATAAGCAAACAAACAATCAATTCTTATTAATATCTAAATTAATTAACTAAAAGATGTTATCGTCCTCCTGAAATTCAATTATTTTCTATCTAATATCAAATATGTTACCCTTCTTCTTGTTGAGGTTATCTTTCCAACCGAGAATGAAGTCCTTGGCGTCTATGTCTCTGTCTACTGAGTTTGAGAAACCCGGTACTCTAGTAAGGACCAAAAATGCTCAACTGGGCTCGATAGGCACGACTGTACTCCACAGGCCTCGATAGGGAACGAAAAAACTTCACAGGCCTCGATAGGGCATGACAAAACTTCACAGGCCTCGATAGGGCACGACAAAACTTCACAGGCCTCGATAGGGCACGACAAAAATTCACAGGCCTCGATAGGGCACGACAAAACTTCACAGGCCTCGATAGGGCACGACAAAACTTCACAGGCCTCGATAGGGCACGACAAAACTTCACAGGCCTCGATAGGGCACGACAAAACTTCACAGGCCTCGATAGGGCACGACAAAACTTCAGCCAGCGGCTCTCATATGCAGTGGAGCCCAAAGATAGTCTGACTGCGTCCACAAAAATATAGGTCAATCTATGAAAGAACGAGGTATTTATCTGCTGTCCTGATTGTTAATGGTCATTTCCATTATTTTGCCTTGATGATATAAGTTGTTCGAACTTAACATGGAAAAATTTTGAATTGTAGTTACGTAAGTCTTAAAGTTTTTGTTTCTTTTGAGTAACCTCTGAACTTTTGGTTGGAGGCGAGTAAATCTTAAAGTCTTTAATTTACCTTTGCAACTTTGATTGAAGGCAAGGGCTCAACTTGATGGAGTTATTTGAAAATTCTTGCTCACCTGAAACAATTTTTCAGTAGCATGATGACCCAGGACCGACCTTCAGCAAGCAAAATTCTTGTTCGTTGTATCAAGCTGGCTCGACTTTCAGCAAAATTCTTTGGTTTACGTTCAACCTGCGTGTAGAATCGTGCTGAAATAACTCTGTCTCCAGACAATTGGTTTGAGCAGAACAAGGACAGGACCTTTTACATTTTGAAGCTGCCTCTTCGAGTTTCTTCAAGGTGTCGACGTATATAGTGGTTTGTTATAACTCCCGCCGCGACAATCTCCAACTAAGCATCCTGGTTCTTTGGCACCATTTCGCTATTGTAACAAAGCGAACTCATACAAGATGACTTGACTCAATTTTGGTTCTTTATAAAAATGGTTTATTCGTCTTGATGACAGCTGGACCTAACATGGCGTCCTCACAGTTCGGTCCTCGGATGTTCACTCTCCTGACAACCCACTACGTCACGACTTGAGCATCCCCCTCTCATTCCATCTCGATGCTCAATCGTGCTGTAGTCTTTTCCCACCTAACACCAATTACCCAACTACTGTTACATAATGAAACTAGAACATTATATACACAACAATAAGACACAGACAAGCAGCTTTCTTCGGTCATGTGATGAGAAGGGAGGCATTGGAGAACATCGTGACAACTGGAAGGATCGAGGGGAGGAGAGGCAGAGGTAGACCAAGAGAAGTGATGCTGGATGGATTGAGATGGTGGCATGGAGGAATATCAGCAGCAGAGTTGATCCAGAAAACCAAAGACCGAGATCTATGGAGAGCCATGAACGTCTACGCCAGCCGGCACGGCACTTGATGATGATGATGAATGGAAAAAAAAAAAAGAATTCTGAAAAGTTCGAACAATAAACTAGAACAAAAGAATTTGAAAAACAAATTGATACACATTGTGCCAGAATAAAAAGGGTGACGATGACAAAAACATATTATCCTATGCTAATCACGGACCACACAGATGTGGATACACTTCATGGGCGATGTTATTACAATACACAGTCACCTGGGCTGTTGTGACCCTGCTGTGTCAGTATGTAAGTTGAGGTACAAACAAGGACCCGATGCTTCTCAGGATTCAACGCTCACTCTCCAGTCAGATGGTGAATCTGCTTCTTTGTAATATTCTACATATGTGTTGATAAAGACAATAGCAGCAACAAGGCTCCTTAAATTAGAAAAAAAAAAACAGTGGCACACCCCTCAGTATATTATTCATGGTCAAGTGGCTGAGGGCTGGTGTTCTGTGTCTGTATATGTGTTATACTCAGAGGCTAACTGGAAAAGTACACACAGTTCCTATTTAGTCCTTCGGATTGGAACATATATACAGGTTTCAGTGTGAAGAAGGAAAAAAAACATTACAAAAGGTACATGTTCACAAAATTGGTGCGTGAGAAGTATGTTATTTACCTGCGTCTATTTCCTTCCTTGTAAATTATGAAGAAATCCTGGGACAACCAGGATGGCCCTCAAGATAGCTAAGAAAAGGCCACAGATAATCAAACCTACTCACACATCAAACATTAGACATAGAGCAATCAGCTGTCGCCAAGAAGCCGCGATTATCCTCGAACAGTTAGACTAAATAACCCCCGGGAAGGTTAACCCGGTCAGAAGTCGGATGTGTCGGCCTGACGGCGCAAGAACGCAGCTCTGCTGTAAACAGGCACAACGCAGTCACATCCGGAAAAAAAAAATCCGGATGAACGCAGAAGAAGAAGAAGACTAAATAACAAGATAATAAGACTATCTTGAAGAGGCTGATGAAAGTAGGATATTCTCACAACTAGACGTAAGAAACAAATGGTGTTCGTTATCATATAATGAGATGAGAAGCATTGGAGAAAATCTTGACGACTGTAAGATCAAAATTACAAGTAGAGGCAGGCCGAGAGCAGTCATGCTTGATGGTTTGCGGCGATGGCAGGAAAAAAATCAGGTAAATTTATCCAGAATACCAATATCGGTGGAAAGAAATGGTTCACTGCGGATTTTTGCTGAGTACATGGTGGTAATCTTCTTCTTCTTGTTCTTCTTCTTCTTCTTCTTCTTCTTCTTCTTCTTCTTCTTCTTCTTCTTTCGTTCGCTTGAAATATGTCTATAACTGCAAAGTTGTCTCTTGTGTGAATCTAGCAGTCTTTTTTTAGTTTACTCAGCGGTCCATAGCGTTTATCTTCCACTGTTGTCTCTCTAGGCCAGAAGGTTCGCCTGGATATGTTGTATTTTGGGCAGTCCTGGAGTATGTGCTCTGCTGTCTGCAACGCCAATCCACATGTGCACATGGCTGATTCACCAATCTTGAATTTTGTATACATGTGGTTGCGTTATCTATTGTGTCCTGTTCTGAGGCGCAAAATAATGACCTGTTCTGGTCTGTCCATAACGTGGTAGTCGTCTTCAGTAGGGTTTGGTGGCCTTCTGACTGATTTGATCATTCTTTTATTTTGGTGGAATGTAATGGGCACATCAGGCTGTTCTTCTTTTGCTTCTTCCTTAGCCAGTAAATCAGCTCTGTCGTTTCCAGGTACTCCACAATGGGATGGTATCCACTGTATGGTGACCTTATGCTGACTGCTAAGTTCAGAAAGTAGTGTCCTAAGAACTGGTAATTTCCCAGACAGGAGTGCCTCTATTACTAATTTTGCATCTGTCAATATCATCACAGGTTGTCTGTCATGGCTGATATTTTGTAATTTCTCTATTGCTATCTTGATTGCCTCAATTTCAGCATCATAGTTATGGCTGTACTTTCCTGTTGGAACACTGGCCGTGTCCCTAGTATTATTTGGGTATTCAATATAGACTCCCGCTCCTCCATGTCGAACAGCATTTTGCGCTGATCCATCTGTGTAGACTCGGATCCAGAGATCCTGTGGGTATTCGTCATCAAGGAAGCTGAGAGTGGTTGTTCTGCGCTGTACACTGTTCTGTTCTTCCTTGTCAAATATTCCTCTCACTTTTGTCTGGATTTGTAGTGATAGTCTATGTTCATCTTTCCATGGAGTTCGCTCTGGAATAGTTGTCAGTGGGATACCAATTGTGGGAAGATCGGTGGTTTCTCTGCAGAGTCCTTTGGCCTGGTGGATAAAACTACTTCTTTTCAACCGCCCCATAGCTAAGTTTTCAAATCGGTCCTTCATTGGGTGGCCTGGCAAGCAGAGGAACTTGTCTGCTTGTATTAGTGTTTTTGTATCTCTGCGTTCTCTCAGTGCTTGTGTCCTCCCCATTTTCTCAAATGCTACTATAGGGGTTGATCTCATCCCTCCTGTGATGACTCTAAGAGCTTGATTTTGCACCTTGTCCAGCTCTTGTAGTGTGGTGTTTGATGCTGAACACCACGTAGTTGACCCGTATTCCAGGTGTGGTCGTATGCTCTGTTGATAAACTTTGCTAAGTATTTTCCCACTGGCTCCCCATGTGGTTCCTCAGGATGGTTATTTTCCTTCTGGCTTTTGCTACAGCTTTTTTTGTGTTTTCTCCATGTCAGCCTGTCATCAAATGTTACAGCAAGATATGTTGGTTCTTTATCTTCTCTTAGGGGCGTTCCATTTATCTGGATGATCCATGTCTGTTTCGGAGAGACGGTAAATGGAGTGGTGCTGCACTTGTCAGTGTTTATGCTGACACACCATCTATCCGCCCATGCAACAAATGTATCTACAGCTCTTTGTAGCAATATGGTGGCCACTGATGCATGTTAATTTGTGCTCCACAAAACCAGGTCATCGGCGTACATTGCCGCTTTAATTCCATCGGGTACATTAGCAACAAGATCATTGATGAAGATTAGAAAAAGTGTGGGGGACAAAACTCCACCCTGGGGAACACCGTGACGCAATAGTACTTTCTTGCTCTTGAGTCCGTCTATCTGTACTCGGACTCTTCTGTTGTGCAAGTATGCTTTCACCCATTTGTACATTCTTCCATTGACTTTACAGTTTCTCAGTAGTAATGATATCCTTACTAGCTTGTTTGGATGCCAATGTCGGATACTGCGCAATGATATGGAGGAAAAGCTAGTAGCAGAGGATGCCAACGTCCGATATCACATCATTAAACAAGTAGTAAGGATATTAATACAGGCGATAAGGGTAGTGAGTTCATTACTGTATGAATTAGAAATCAGCTAGGTTAGTGTAAACTATAATTCACATCAAACAATCTACAGAAAACTTAACGACACGAAACATAATAGCTTGTACTAAGGAGACAGAACTAAACTCGTTAACTAAAATGCAGTGCAGAAGCAATTGTTATAACACTATGAAATTTGTGGGAGTCAAAATAAATTAAACTTAGCTCAAAATCTAAAATATTCAATTCTGTGGATCAGAACTATGGAGAACAGGTGAAAAGAAATAAAGGAAGACCTAAAACACATAGAGAAAAGATGTAGAAAGATAAATGAACCATATGGGCAGGACATCGACAGAGCTGCAAGGTATTGTTATTATACTTATTACAGTTGAACGTATCACTAGACACCGCCAGTATAACCAGTAGTAGGGCTATGATTTGTGCGGCAGTCGATCTGCCTTCTTTTGCAGTGAAACTTCAATAGCGTACAGCCAACATGCTGTCGGGCTGACAAAGGAAACTGCTGAACACAAGCTGGCAAGACAAGGTTGCAGATGTAAAAATTATCTCACAGTCTGACGTGATACCCAAACACACTGTGCTATGCAAATTTGTCTCATGTTTGCCAGTCAAATGGCCAGCTTTCTGTGGCGAATTTGACTAAAAGTGTCGGGTTCTGGGGGTGGGGGACGGGAGGGGGGGGGGGGACAACTTCAGGATATGCTGGCTCTGATAGACAGTGCAGCCACGATAGCATTAGCCAAATGAAATGGAGTGATTCAGAAAGTAAGGAAATCAGATAAATGTTCTAAATAGGGATACAGATAAAGAGATGTAGTGGTACAGAGGCTGGGAGATCAGACATCATCTGACATTGAGAGATAGAAATGACATATGATCTCCTTCTTCAGGCTAACTCTTCTGCAAAAGTAACAAACAGGACGGTGCGGTAGATTTTCTCAGTATGATGCAAGTCATCGAAATGCTGGCACTTAAATTTTTTTTTTTTTTTTTTTTTTCGAAATGCCGCACCTTAAAGAATTTTTTTTTTTTTTTAAATTATTGAATGGTTCAAATTGTATTTTGATTTCGCTGTTTATGCCGCTCCCTTACGGTGCCGCATGATGCGGTCGCCTCTCTGTATCATAGCACGGCACCGCCCTGGCAACAAAGTATAGTTAGCTCCTAACAATCTGCGAAGTACGCGCGAACACACTCTTAAACACACATTCTTAAAATAATAATCTTTTCTAAATTAAACAACTCCGTGGCAAAGCAGTTACGGATGCGATTCGTAATCCCCTATATATGGGTTCGAAACACATCGGTGCTGGTTTTTCGAAAAAGGTGTAGGAGTCGGCCGTTCAGAAAGCAATGGCAAACTACTGAACGTAAAACTTGCCCAGGAATCACGAAAAGCCAAAATGCTGGGGTTGACTGATACGTCCTGTGAAGGACATGCAACTGAATTTTCAATTTCAGTACACATTTTACATATTTATGAAACTTTAAGATCATTCTCTTCAAGTCAGACAACTCTTAGTAGTAGTAGGCCTCTTTCAGTCCTGAAGGACTATAGAGTTGTGCCGCTTGGGAGGTGCCTGGCAGCACCGCTGGTGACTGTATAGTCCAATGCGAGAATGACAATCCCTGTCACAGTTTCCGCATCTGTAAGACGAGGCAAGTCCCGCAGTAAGTGACTGCGCTTTGAGCCTGTGCCGCCTATCCTCAGTTTGTTGGATCGTATTGCGCTCAAAGGGCACCAGACCGTTTCGTACATCTCTTCTCCAGGAGCATCTGTCTGTTGCAACTCTCTCCCACGTGTCTGGATCTATTCCAAGGGTTTTCATATCTTGTTTACACACATCCCTACATCGCATTTGGTGTCTTCCGGTTGGCCTCTTTCCTGTGGCTAGTTCTCCGTAAAGGAGATCTTTGGGAATACGTTCATCCTCCATTCGAGATACGTGGCCCAGCTACCGGAGGCGTCTCTGCTTGAGGAGGGTGTGCACTGTGGTAACATCTGCTCTTTCAAGCACCTGTTTGTTTGTTATGTGGTCTTTCCATGTTATGCCCAGGATACGTCTCAGACATCTCATGTGGAAGGAATTCAACTTCCTTTCCTGTCTTGAGTACAGGGTCCAGGATTCAGACCCATAGAGTAGTGTGCTAACAACACAAGCTTTATATACCTGAGCTTTTGTACGCTCTGTTAGTCTATTATTCTCTCAAACTCTTTTAGCTAGACTGGAAAATGTAGTGGCTGCCTTTCCAATGCGTCTGTCGATTTCTGTCTCTAATGAAAGATTATCTGATATTGTCGACCCCAAATACACAAACTCGTGGACGACCTTCAATTCGTAATTAGAAATGTTGATTGACGGAGGCGCACCAGCATCTTGTTCCATCACCTGTGTTTTATTCAGGCTAATGGTGAGCCCAAAGTCTTTGCAGGCGGCTGCAAAACGATCTATGAGCCTTTGGAGATCTTCTGTTGTATGAGTGGTCAGTGCTGCATCATCTGCAAAAAGTAGTTCTCTTACGCATCTTGATCTTATTTTGGTCTTTGCCTTGAGTCTTGATGGGTTAAAAAGTTTGCCATCAGATCTTGTGTGGAGGTATACGCCTTCAGCGGCAGTCCCAAATGCCTGCCTTAAGAGAACAGCGAAGAAGATACCAAAGAGTGTAGGAGCAAGCACGCAGCCCTGCTTTACTCCGTTGCTGATGCTGAATGACTGGGATGTTGAGCCTTCAAATAAAATGGTCCCCTGCATGTTTTCGTGGAATGATTTCACGAGACTAAGAAGGGTGGGTGGACATCCAACCTTTTCAAGGACCTTAAAAAGCCGCTTCTGCTCACGAGGTCAAATGCCTTTGTGAGGTCGATGAAAGCAATATATAATGGCTTCCTCTGTTCTCTGCACTTCTCTAGGAGTTGCCGGAGTGAGAAAATCATATCGATGGTGGACCTGTTGGGTCTAAATCCGCACTGCCATTCGGGGTAGATCCTTTCAGCAAGAATGTGTAATCTTTTAAGGATTACTCTGGCAAAAATCTTGCCTGTAATGCTGAGTAGGGAAATGCCGCGATAGTTGTTGCAGTCGCATCTGTCGCCTTTGTTTTTATAAAGGGTAACGATGTTTGCGTCTTTCATATCTTGTGGTATTGATTTTTCTTTCCGGCAGAGCTGAAATATTGCATACAGTTCTGGGATGATTGTTTCTTTGCTACATTTTAACATTTCAGGTGGAATACTATCTTTTCCAGGTGCCTTGCCGGATTTGAGAGAGTCTTGTGCTTCGCTGATTTCTGCCAGGGCATGCATGGCGGACTGTTGATCGATGGCTTCCAGAGCTTCTTCGCTGACAGTGTTATCCACTGAGTATAGCTCTGAGTAGTGTTCTACCCAGCGATCCATTTGTTTCGCTCGATCTTTTATGATTACCCCCTCAGTTGATCGTAAAGGGGCCATCTTATTTTTTGATGGACCGACAGCTTGCTTGATGCCCTCGTACATTCCTCTTATATTTCCAGTGTCTGCACAAGTTTGAATTTGAGCAGAGAGCTGTAGCCAGTACCTGTTCGCACATCTTCTTGCCAACTGTTGTACTCTATTTCTGGCCGTTCGCAATGCCTGCGGTGTTTTCTCTGAAGGTGATGTTTTATACATTGAGAATGCATGTCTCTTTATCTCCAGGACTGGGAGCATCTCTTCAGAGTGTGCTTCAAACCAGTCGGTTGACTTAGTTTGCTTCTTGCCAAATTTTGATAGTGCTGTATTGTAGATGGTGTAGCGAAAATGACTCCATCTCTCGGTGGAATTTCCGTTTGTGGGGCCGGGCAGAATATCCGCTAGAGCCTGCATGAATTTGTTGACCTTCTCTTTATTTTGGGTGCCGCTGGTGTCAATGAGTGGTCTTCCTTCTGTTAGGCTTCTGTAGATTCTCTTGGGCTTTATCTTCACCTTGCTGGAGACGAGTGAATGGTCGGTGTCGCAGTCAGCACTATGGTAACTGCGAGTCAGCCGTACATTGCGGAGGTTGCACTAGGTCGAGTTATTGCCAGTTCTTTGATCTGGGGTGCCTCCGTGACACCTTGTGTTGAGGTTTCGTGTCAAAGAAGGTGTTGGTCACGCACAGATTATGGTGGCTGCAGAATTCCAAGAGACGTTGTCCATTGTCATTGATCTTCCCAACGCCAAACTGTCCTAGACATGAAGGCCAAGATTTGTGGTCGGAGCCAACCCTGGCATTGAAATCTCCCAGGATAAAAAGATGTTGTTTCTCTGGTGTTTCACTGACTTCTTTGCTAAGGTCGTCATAGAACTTGTCTTTAGATTCTGATGCTGCAGTTAGTGTTGGGGCGTAAACGCTTATAATACTAACTGGTCCTGCCTCTGTCTGGAGTTGGAGCTTCAGTATTCTTTCAGTGCCATCACTTGGTGGTATGATGGAATTAAGCAGCTTGTTTCTGATAGCGAAGCCAACTCCATGCTCCCTAGTCTCTCCGTACGGCTTGCCATGCCAGTAGAAAGTGAAGTCCCTCCCTTTGATGCTTCCAGATTCTTGGAGTCTGGTCTCTTGTAGGGCGACAATGTCTATCCCCAGTCTTAGTAGTTCGTTGTTTATCACTGCAGTTTTGCGGGCATCCACAATCTCGTTTAGATCGTCTGAGATGCCAGGTGTCATGGTTCTTACGTTCCATGTTCCCAGCCTTAGGGCCGGTTGGTTTGTTGTTGTTTTTTCTTGTTGCTATGTGTATAGATTGCGGTCCATGTGTCAGGATTTTCCCCTAAGCTCCACACACCCTCAGGAGCAGATGAACCGTGGCGAGACAACACCTTATTGACTGGGGGTTGCCCAGCTTAGGCGGGCGGTAGCTGTCTAGTGAGATACGATGATCTCTCCCACCGTCGGAAGCAGTCCCTGGCGCCTTGCTCTACGCCAATCCAGCATTAAGACTTATAACCGGCAAATGCTGCTTCCCGTGTTGTGTCATCGCTTTACGCGGTGCTGAAGTGGCCTCTTCAGGGCACACGCCTGAGCAATGGAAATCGGAGAACCAGCTGTTACCCAGTAGCAATTTCCCCCTCTCCACGTCGCCGATGTTGACCAAGGGAAAGGCAGTAGCTAATGCAACTTGGCATCGGTGCCGTCGCAGGAGTTGCCAGAACTATGTTAAAAACTCTTATTATATTAGAAAATCTGTAAATACAGGCAGATACTAGAACAAGTAACAAGTTTCTCTTATCTTGGACATTTAATAACAGATTATGGCAGAAAAAATGGAAAATCAAAAAGGTTACCACTGCAATGCAAGGAATCTAGTTCTCTTAGTCTTCACACATCGACTTTCCTGTTCTTGCTGGTTCTGAATGTGTGTGTGTGTGTGTGTGTGTGTGTGTGTGTGTGTGTGTGTGTGTGTGTGTGTGCATGTGCATGCGCGTGTGTGTATGTGTGTGTGTGAGAGAGAGTGACAGTGCCAAATTCGGAAATAAAATGTGGCTGGATTTAGCAGAAAACCCTGGTAGTCATCCAGAAATAAAAAGATAAAATCAAGACAAGAGAGATCATTCTCATTTCACGACTCGACACTCTATCAAGAAGTACATTACCAACTGACAGTGCAGATCGCACTAAAAACGCCGCAAACCGACACGCTATGTATGAAGTCGGGAAAAGGAAAGCAGAGGCGAGATAGGCAAGTGGGACTGCCGATCATGTGGCAACATACAGCAGTGCCACAACATCTTCACCAATGGAAGCAGTTTCCGACCACAACAGACTTACACCTGAGATCAACACAGCTGAAGACAGCAACAATAAATCAGTAACTGGAGAAGCAACAAAGCAACACCAAGGAGAGGCAGCAAAGCAA
Organism: Cepaea hortensis; assembly: GCA_963921405.1. Classification (NCBI taxonomy): domain Eukaryota; kingdom Metazoa; phylum Mollusca; class Gastropoda; order Stylommatophora; family Helicidae; genus Cepaea; species Cepaea hortensis. The sequence continues at coordinate 71,103,575 of OY992882.1, forward strand.
AACACCAGAGACACCTCCCCCGCCCCCCTCCCTTTTTCCCCCCTCACGGAAGAAGGGCCAAACCGAGAACTTCTTCGGGAAAATCCTGCTGACACAGACAAGCTACACAGGCAAGATACTCAGTCTGCTTGAATGCCAGCTAGGAAACCCCGGCCCAGCTTCGCAAGACACTGGGTGGAATGTGGTTTCCATCAATAAGACGGACAAAACCACCGCACTAATCCGAAAGATTGACCAAGAAGAGAAAGCCGGCATCAAGTCACCGCACGGCATAACAATGGAAGCCACCCGACACAGTAGTATAATGCGATGGGTCATTAATTGAATCAAGACTTATCTCACCAAATATGAAATCAGGGATAATTTGGAATGAAAACTCGATCCTCAAGCCAAAGCCAATACATCCTCCACAGTTGTTATTATCGCGTCGGAGGATAAACACATGTCATAGACTATTAGATGGGGCAATAAGGAGCAAGCCTTAGAGCACTATATCTAAAGAGTGTTGCAGTGTTCCAGGTCACATTCCGTTCGACTCGTCGCGCTATCGAGAACAAGTCGCCTAATCGGAAGACGACCGCGTGTTAGAAAATGGCACGTAGCAAGAAAAATTCCACTAGACACCCGACGTTCAAAATGAGCAGCGTGGAAGCCGCCAAGACTATCAAGATAATGCAAGAAGACAGCGTGTCTGCTAGCCGCAGTACAACGCCAGAACCTGAAGAAACATTAAAGGAAGCTACCACTTCTACACCAGATGAAGCCGCTTCCGTCGCTCAACCGACGTCAGAGACTACAGCTTTAACTAAAGCAGGCAGCAGCCGTGAAGTTTTCAACAGCGCCAAGACGAAACAGCCCAGGTAACCAAAGACCTCCACATCGGAGGAAACCACAACAACTGAGGACTTCACCGACAAATTACTGCTAAAACAAACAAGCGTGGGAGAAGCCAAACTGTCGGCACTACCAACAGACAAGATAATCAGTCGGTTGGAAAAAGAGCTGGGCAGAAACAGCATCTACCAGCTGCGCAAGACACCTGATGGGGTAGTGGTCTCCATCAACAAAAACCCAAAGACCACAGCACTTATGCAGAAAATCGCACAAGGGGAGAAGGCCGACATCAAGCTTCACCACGGCATCTTATTGGAAGCCACCCGACACCGTACAAGTAAATTATGGGTCATTAAACGAATTAAGACCCATTTCACAAACGACCAGATCAGCGAGATGCTGACAAGGGAGAACAAGAAACTCGAGATCACCAGTGCTGGGAGGATCATCGGAAAGAACAATATCCCCTCCACAGTCGTCATAGTAACATCGGAGGACCGATTGATCCCTCAATTCATCAGATGGGACAAGTGAGACCACGTTCCAGATCACTACATACCGAGAGTGTTGCAGTGCTCTAAGTGCCAGAAGTTTTGGCACACCCGTGCCACCTGCAAGAGTGAGGTGGAGGTATACAGATACTGCTCTGGACCGCATCCGTACAGTCAGTGCCAGCATGCAAGGATCGACAAGGACTTTAGGAGGCCTAACACTAACAGGAAATGCGCCAAATGCCTCGGCAACCACAGCGCCAGGTACCTCGGCTGCCCCTGCCACCGAGACAGCAAGGAAGCCATGAAGATCGCCATTAAAACTAACCTGCCCTAGAAAGAGGCTAGTAGGCAATACGAGGCCACCAACGAGGCCACCAATCGACTCACAAAAAGCTACAAAGCGCAACTGGAAGGCCAACTGAAGGACCTGCGATCAAAGTTCAACAGCTTGGAGGAAGAAAACGACCATACGCATGAGACTCAGATAACAACCTTCAGTGCATCCTGGACGAACTGAAGCTAGTTCAGCAAAAGATTAAGAAGGGTGTTGCTAGGGTGGCTGCAATCAAGACGGAGACAGAAGAAACTCTGTCAAAAATCCAAGACAAAAGAAAAAAGACATAAGAAACTCTCAAGCAGATACAAGAAGAAAAAGCACAACTAGAATCACTGGATGAACTGAAGCAAGCCAGCAGAAGATAGAGCAGGATGGCCCTCGTATGGATGCTATAAAGGCTGAGACTGAAGAAAAGTATCATAAATACATCAAGCGAGAGACAAGACAGAAGCAACTCTTGAACGGATAGTAGAGCTGCTCAAGGCCGAGACAGAATCAGAAGATGCAAGAACACAGACAGAAGAAGAAGCAACAGATGAAGAACGATATCGCCCCGCATCATGATCGGATTGGCGAACACCGAGAAGATTCGATGGAAACTCATGACGGGGAAATAGAAGGAACACCAGGAGAGACAATTGGTAAAACTCCCTGAAGAAAACAGTACCATAAGACGGGGTGGGCACACAACAACTCCAAGCCTCAACAAGTGCGCGACTCTGTCCAGACATGAAAAACCTAATGAGAAAGGAATAAACACAATCAACCCATCAGAAGCCGGGAAGCTGACAACAAGCAGCCCAATGTACGAAAGACAAACTACAAGCTACACCATAATACCTCAATGGTAGCCAAGTCGAAAACTCGAAGGCTGATAGGGAGTATTCGTACCAACAATTGGATTGGATTGGATTGTTCCAGGTGTCAGAAGTTTGTAACGTAAGGTAGAGGTTTGTAGATACTGCTTTGGACCACACCTATACACGACTTAATGAAGACCAACGCAAACGGAAAATGCGCAAACTGTCTCGGCAACCACGGGGCTAGATACCTCGGTTACCCTCGCCATCAAGACAGCAAGGAAGCCATGAAGCTAGCCGTAAACTCAAACCTACCATACAAAGTGGCTAGGAGGCAATGCAAAGCGACTACGCAACTATTTAACACAGACAAAGCACAAATAGAAAAGAAACACCACATGAACCCCAGTTATAAGACGTCGACAGATTGACAGTTCAACAATTATTTTCTTCACATTGATTGATTGATTTAGGAACCGAAATCACAGCATTCGGGACATCCCCATAAGCGCTCTGTCCCCATCCTCAGCAGCCAGCGAAGAGTTCCAACACTAATAGTTCCAGAAGCAATCTGATTATATGTCCGTCTCGCCTTTCCTCTGAGCGTCGATCACATTGATGGATGTATAGATGGATCTGTCAATCCTTTTTGTGTTGTTGTCTTCAAGCCTCCTGCATTATGTCTAAGACAGCTGCAGGGCTGGTTTTGTCGTGCTTTAATAGTTGATCTGTAAGCAGCCTTTGATGTAGTGAAGAGTAAGTTGGTAGCTATTAATTTAATAGTTAGGTTTTGTAACGAATTTCCAAAAACGGTTCCAAGCAATGTTGGTATAGTGAGCAACGGGTCGTGTGTAACCACAATCATTATTAGAGAAAGTTAGTTAGTTAGTTAGTTAGTTAGTTAGTCGTGGTTGGCTACGGGTTGTCCCCATATTGATCCGTTCCTGTGCCACTGAATATCACATAAAATGCTCCTCACTGCCCAGTGTGAACAATGGAGTAGACAGGAGTATCGGCAAGCCAACAGCCCGCACAGGTACACTGTGCATAATGCCGCCGCCAGAATGCCAACACAAAAGTCCTCCATGAAAAATACAGTTCATCGTCGATGGAAACGGCTGTTACCAGAAAGACTTCATTGACCTGGGTTTTATCCCATATGGCTTGGTCTCTTTCCGCAGGACGACCCACCGAAAGCGCCGCACAAAGCACGAACTCCGTAGCTCCAGCGGTGACTCCCATGAGTCTCTTGAAAAATGCACCCGTGAGCCGAAAAGGCAAACCAGTCAATCCAGCAACAGCCGGCCGCCATCATTCCGAACATGCAGTTCACACTACAAACAACCACCGACAGATGTAAAAGCATTCCACGCGAAACTCTCAGCTCACAGTGTCGCGCCACGCACTCAGTCAGTAGCAGGGCGACGGAACCATAGCCTCCTTAGTCGCCTCTTACGACATGCTAAGAAGAGGTAATATAAATAAATTGTAATGGAAGTAGCTAGTATATAGCTTCATTTGGTGTTCCTTTGGTTTTATGTAAACAGGTACAAAGAAACATTAATTCATAAAGAAATAAGTAATACAGCGAGGTGACATGTTAGTTGTGTACCCTTTGCAGGACGTCGCAGTCAACACCAGCATTTTGTGCTGTTGTGATATCTAGGCAAGTTTACGTTTAGTTTGCCATTGCTTTCTGAACGACCGGCAGCCATGCCATTTTGTAAAAAACCAACGCAATGCGGTCTGCTGCCAAATTATCCACATGCCGTGTTTCAAACGCGGGTATGTGGGATTACGTACTGCATCCGTAACTCCTTAGCCGCGGATATATATCTGCGCAAAATTTCGGCCAATAGAATTGTGTCAGAACGATGGCCCTTGTTTTTCCATAACCCATATGCCCACTGAATGGCGAATCGTGAGCAATCTGTAATAGCGTTTGATGGTACTTTTTGGGCAGTACAATTTGTTGTAATGTGATATAATTTCTTACATACAATCTCGTTAGGATGTTATTCTTTAATTTGAAACACCATGCAGCATTTTTAGCTTGTTTTGGTTTTTCCCCTACTAATTTGAAATAATTTGACAGAGCAGAATATGAACGTTGCACTTGGATGAACTCATTGGTGGTTCTATCAACTACCCCATTAGGAGAAATAATTTGCAGTGATTCATTTTGTTGGTCATCCTGCTGTTTCGCAGTAGTTGACCTGGTAACTGCGTTACAATTTAACTGACTTTCTTCCCAGGTTTTTATCTCCTCATTGGAACAGTTTTTAACATCTGGAAGATTTCCAATAATTAAATCTGCACAGGGGTTATCTAATACTCCACAAATTATTCGCCCTAACAAGAAAGATGTGGGAATTTCTATCATTGCCAGTGGGTATTTTTCTACATTACCCGCAAATGTGCGACAGGTGACAATGTTTCCTGTATAGTCAGAGTCATGTACAAATGTTTTCCTAACCCAAATAAGGGTCGCCCCGCTATCGCGAATGATACTGCAGGGTTGGTTGTTCACAAACCATTTATGAAAATCAAGATTGCCTTTAGACGACAAGGCGGCATTAGCACTATCATGGGCCACTGGGATGGCATGGCCGCAATTTAAAATGTCATCTGTTTGGAACTTACTACAGGTGGTACAATTATCATAATTAAAAACGTCAATAGCTTCTAAGGCATTTGCATTCTGATGTTCACTTTCACACTCGCTTTCATCCTCACAGTCTGAAGTTGTATCAATCAGAGCAGCGTTTGTCTCCTTTACCATACGCCGACCTTCACAATTAGAGGAATAATGCCCAAAGGCCCTACAAAAAAAAACATTTAACTCCTCTTATGTAGTCAGTACGTTTCGTTGTCTGCTTTTTTACCATCATTTCAATGTAATGTTTATAGTTCGGATTTTTATCGCACATCCAGTACTGATCATGTGATAATTTGCAGTAATTGCATGGTGTTGGCTTTGCTTTAGCTCTATTTTGATAAATAAATGATTTTGACTGTTTTACGTTCACGGCAGCTGCCACATCGTTTTGACTATCATTTAACGTATAGATATCTCTGTTCGCAGTATAAAATGCAGACCCTTTTTGTTCTAGATCTCGAATAGTCTGGCAATCACTTTGCTGTAAAAATTTGGCAAAGGATGTAGGTATTGATGTTATAATCTTATTCATAATCATTAGGTCTTTCAGTTTGTCAAAGCTTTTATCACCTTTAGCTGCGCTAATCCATTTAGTAAAGGTGTCCTGTAATGTTGATACATAATCTATGATTGTTTGGTTAGATTTTGGAATAATTTGGAAAATTGCACCTGATATCCAGCAGCATTCAGAAGGAAATGTTGCATTATTCTATGTTCGATATAGTCATAGTTTGTTCTTAATTCCTGTGGTATAGTTTCTATGACTTTCAATGGTCTAGTGCTAAGTTACGCATGTATATGATGACCCAATTTCTTTGGGAAACTCGTGATATCGCATTAGTGTTTCAAAATTCTCAGTCCAAGCGGATACAGAGTCCCCAGAGCAAAATGGTTTAACAATTCCCTGAAACTTTTTGAATGTTTGCTCTTATTCTTTACTTTTTAATTTGTTACTTGAAATCTGTATCTGAGAATCAATTTATAATTGTTTTACTCTCACGTGGGTTTCTGCTTATATTTTCTTAGCTTCTAAGTCTAGTTCTTTCTGTTTCGTGGCTGCTGCTAACTCCATTTCTACGTTTTTGTTAGCTGCTTCAATTTCTAACTTTTTGTTTGCTGCTTCCATTTCTAACTTTTTGTTAGCTGCTTCAATTTCTAATTTTTTTTTTTTTTTTTTTTTTTTTTTGCTCACGTTCTAACGCTCTTTCCTATCGTACTTGTTCTTTTTCTTCTCTTGGTAAATTTTCTGCATATTTCTTCTCACTCCATTCTGCGAGTTTATCGCCTGTGTACCCTAACTTTTCACTAGTTCGATACACTTTTCTAGAGTGGACATTTTTACAATTTGCAGTACAAATATTTATACAAAATAATTATCTCCCTTGCAAATATAATTTACGTACACAAGTGGATTATCTTTCTTTTAGTATTAAGCAAAAATGGTTATCAAATTTACATATGTGAAAAACTGGAGTTTCCATTTAGTACGTATCAAAAGAAATAAAGCATAACTTAAATGATTTCAGGGGACTTGCTCCAGCACCACTATTGACTTCTGTACTTGACGTCTCGTGCGTCTGTTATACAAACTTGCTTTCACCCAAAATTACAATTCATCCTGTAGTGGGAGAGAAAAACATTAGTAACGTCGTGTAGTCGTGTCGGTCTTATGTCTTGTGATAAGAGAGAAAATGATGAATGACTTATTTTAGAGTGGAGTAATGATAGATACTTATCAAAACTTTTATATTGTAGTCGTCGTGTGGTGTGTAGACTTGTATTTTTTTTTTTTTTACTTGGCAAGTTCAAGAGCAGACACAGTACTTTCTATGTTAATTGTCTGTCTTAAATCGTCGTACTTGACCACAGCTAAAGCTTACCTAACTAAGCTTAACTAACTGTATAACTGTCTTAGGACTCGCCAAAACGGACGAAAGCCCCCAAAGCTTTCCTGTCAACGTCTCTAGGGTTACAAAGTTGGTTCAGACAGGCAGATGGTGCGGGCACAAATGAGACATTAGAACATGAATACATTATACGGGTTTAATGATAATATCATCGTATCAACATCATAAATATCACAGAAATAATTCATGTCACTCCAAAACTCGCTCTCGCACCGGCTCTCACAATACTCTCGCACTGTTATCAAAGCTATGCGCACTCATGTCTGGCCACGCACACCAACACACGTTACGTAGCAGTCACATCCATCGCACCAAAAGTCTAAGTATAAGTCTATCCTGTCTCTCCACACATGACTTGACCCTCGTGCAGTCCGTGTAAAGTTGTGCTGTCACGTCTGTCCCGCACTCGCCTGTTGAGGCCAGGCGTACTGCGTCATTCTGTCCAAGGAGAACCTGTCCTGGTACCGTCCTGTCTCTAACTTACTGTCTTGACGTCTGGACTGTTCTACTACCCCCGTATTCTTCCGTGTCCTTATGTCTGTCCTCTGTCCTCTGTTATGTCACGTCCAGGACCTTGACATATTCAGATAACAAGTTATTGAATGATGCAATCAGCTAGTCACTGTGATCAGTGCTTTATAGTTTCACCTCAGATAAACACCTCAATCCAGCAGAAATGTGGGGTGTCAGATGTAACATAATCTCATATATTATCAAATGTACTTAAACAACTTAAATCATGCCACATGACATAGTTGCATACCGGCCATGTTGGCAACAGAACTAAAGACTTTGCAGTATTTGATCCATGGAAAGAGTAAATACTCGCAAAAGATAGTAGGTGAAATATTATCATGATTATGCATGTACTATTATATTGATATGTGTGCAACAGGGGGTATTTTATTACTGTATCTTCACTACTTCGATGGCTAACTAACCACATACATGTCCTTATGACATATGGACTGATCTCAAATACGCATACTCTATAATATAGACACGTGTTTAATTAACTTGTATGTTACGTGAGATCTGTTGCTAACAATAGTTGGAATTCACTGTTGAGATTAAACTGTAGGATATACGCATCCTCATCAGTTAGTGCACCATGCTATATCTATCCTTGCAGATTACCTATTGGGAGTTTAATTATGTAATAACTTCCGTACCCAGTGGTCTCATTCTTATTCACGTGGTACCGTTATATAAATTACACTAGTCAACAACCAAACTATGCTGGATATCAAAAAAGGTGACCTTAACTAATGTTTGTGTGCTGAAAACAGACATGTGGTTCCTGAGACGAATGTTGCGAATTCCTTGGACTGCCAAAGTAACTAACAACGAATGCTGAAAGAGGCTAATGAAACTAGAACATTATATACAACAATAAGAAAGGGGCAAATAAGTTTTGTTGGTCATGTGATGAGAAGAGAGGCATTGGAGAACATCGTGACAACTGGAAAGATCGAGGGGAAGAGAGGCAGAGGCAGACCAAGAGAAATTATGCTGGATGGATTGCGACGGTGGTATGGAGGAATATCAACGGTAGAGCAGATTTTAAAAAAACCAAAGACCGAGATCTGTGGAGAGTAATGAACGCCTACGCCAGTCGGCATGGCACTAGATGATGATGAAAACGAAAATGGCATTAAAACTGTTGATTGGCTCTAGTTTTCAAGATATATACTACATGTGTATTTACTTGTGATCAATTTATAATGTGACGCAACTGTTGTGGACGATGGCATAAAAAGATCTGTGTACCACAAAGATACAATGAACAGGACCTGCAAACTTTAGTAGATGCGGTTGTTGCACACAGTGAACAACTAGGGTTAGAACTGAATATTAAGACGACACAGAATATGGTCGTCACTTGGAAGAAGGAAATACCACAACGTGATATACACGTTAATGGGCATATTCTTAAGCAAGTGAATCGATACAGTTATCGCGGCACAGTCATAACATCTGATGGGAGATGCCTTGAAGAGAATAGAACAAGAATTGCCATTGCGAAGGTAGCCTTTCACAAGATGAAAAACATACTGACCAATAAAAAGATATCAATTGAAACGAGAAAAAGAGTGTTGCAGTGGTACATAGAACCTATGATTCTGTATGGATGTGAAGCGTAGACAATAAGCAGTCAAGCTGAAAAACAGCTGTTGGCTGTGGAAATGTGGTATCTGAGGAAAATGCAAAGAATACCATGGACAGACAGACAAACCAATGAACAAGTCCTTCAAGAAAGAAATGAAGATCGTAAACTGATTAGAGATATTAGACGTAGACAGTCAAAAAATTGTGGGCATATTATGAGAAGAAATGAATTGGAGAACTTGGTGACGACTGGCAAGATCGAAGGGAAGCGACCAAGGGGTAGACCGAGAAGTAAATACCTGGATGGATTGGCTACGTGGCATGGTCGAGACAGGAACACAGAGCTGATCCACGACTCTGGTGATCTAGTGAGATGGCAGAACATGACCGCCCACGCTTATCGGCATGGCACATGATGGATGGATGGATGTACCGCAAAGGAACATGGACAGGCCAAAACGTAAATTTTCAGAGCCTCACATGTGTCCAGTATAAACGGGGCTTAGTGCGGACCCTGTTTGACCGTGCTAGAAAGATATGCACCCAGGACACACAGACAGAGGAATTTGAAACTCTGAAGAATGTCTTAAACCTGAATGGGTACTCCACAGAATTTATAAAGCGCCACTGCCAACAGCCCAAACTAAAACCGGACGTAACTACAGTCCCTAAACTCAAGCTAACCTTTCGAGGGAATGACGTAATGCAAAATCTACAAGACCGACTTACTACAGCAGTAGGCCGAAAATTCTGTGCTGCAACTCCGGTCATTAGGTATAGAACCACACCGATTCCCACACCAGCAGTCAAAGAGCCTGTTCCTCTGTACGCCAAAAACAATTGTATTGTCCAATTCACATGTAGATGTCAGGCCTTCTACATCGGTAGGACAGACAGACAGCTGAACAAAAGAGTGTCAGAACACACACCTCAATGGGTCGACAAGATACGACTCACAGGCGATACTAGTCTAGTGGGGTCGATACACGGGAAGCTCCCCACGCCTTCAATTGGTAGGCACATTATCGAAAGCGGCCATGTGGTTGACAGAGACATTGCCTTTCGCTTGTTGTATAACATACAAAATACTCACTTGTTAAAGTTTGCAGAAGCAATAATGATCAATCAACGCAAGCCAGATTTGTGCAAACATAAAGACATGTTAGTCAGCTTAAAATTACCGTGGTAGACAGTTGACATTACTGTGCGAACATGTGTATATTTCAACTTGAAGGATTTATCTAGTTTACTTTACGTTGTGTGATTTCTGCAGTATGTACCTGACGAAATGCAGCGAAATATGCCAGGCAATAAATCGTGCAATCTATTGTTTGTGTCTTCGTTATTCAAATTCACTACGGGAAAACATTATTTCAATAAAAATATAACTAAACGTTAATGATGAAATCCTATCTATGAATACATCACCTCTGTGCATAAATATGTTATCTCTGATAAAATTTTGCCATCAGTTTGTGCATTTGTCCTTATCAAAAGTACCGTAGTTAGAAATGTCTAGGACATGTTGAACAGCGCTAATAATTTATGTTCTATATGTGGTGAGGTGACATTTATATCACAAAAACAAAATATAACTAAAGCATTTTAGAAGGCGTACAGTTTGCATTTCGGCTGCAGTACAGAAAAGCAAGATAATAGCTGGGTGCCTTTTGCAGTCCCAATGATTTGAAGATAGCCCACTGATGATCTCAACAACTGTTATTTCTGCATGAATCCTCCAATTGGGAAAGGTGTATCAAAGAATGAAAAAAATGAAATCTGGAATACGTCTGGTGGCCTACCAGTGGTGATGGCGTTGGCCTACCAGTTCCCAAAGTGCCAGAATCATTTTCAGCTGCTTCCCCAAACCATCCCCCCCCCCCTAAAAAAAAAACCTGTCCACCTCGTTCATTCTATACATGAGGCGGTTCGTACTAGTGCGTGATTGGTCTTTTGTGTGTCTTTCTTTTGAATTATTTTCGACGGTATACAAAGTATACATGCCTGGAAGCAGTCGCTTTCTCCGCAGTTTCTGTTCGCTAATTAAATTACTGCCGGTCTCTCTGGCCGAGAGGTTACACGACTTTCTCCGCAATCCCGTTTATCCACGCAGGGTCTCGCAGCGCGCGAGAATTGGAAGTGGTTCTACCCGCGTTGGTGACTTGCGGGATACTTAGCTGGCCGCTCAGAAAGCAATGGCAAACTACTGAGCGTAATCTTGCTATGAGATCAACAATCAACTAATGAAGAAGTTGACAGCGATGTCCTGTAAAAAGGATATGCGAATTTAAAAAAAAAATTAAATTACTACCCATGACCATGTCGTCTCCTGCTGTTAATGTTTGTTTGCTGGCCGCAATGCTGTGTTATGATGTTGACTTTCCTCCTCATTCCTTGCTTCGTGTTAATTTTCCTGCTGGCTCTTTGTTGCTTTAGTCCTAATCTGGACTAGTCCTGGGGTGGGTTTGCTATCCTCAATATTTAACATGATTTAACATCACCCGGCTACATTGATCATGCCATGGTGACCTGTCCGTAACCTACCGCATACAATTATACATCACTTCCGGTTATAAAATGGCCAGCATAGAACTTTCACCGCTACGAAGTATGGGCGATTTTCTCTTGGATTCCGCTAGATTCCAGGTTCCACAAATCAGCGACCCTGAGAAATGGTCGAACAGAGTCCTGAATAATCTGCTTTACTACCAAACGAATTACTTCCTGATTGCATTGTTCATTTTCCTCATAGTGGGGTTAGTATCAATCATTAATGACAACACGTCACAAGTGAATCACAATCTAAATGATCATCAATCGTTAATGAACCGTGAGCTAGGTATTACATTTATAGGAACATTCTCACAAAAAACAAACACTTGTTAGATTCAGACCTGTATAGTTGAATTCTTCTGATGCCCTCTATTCTCTTCCCCGATAGAATATAGATAAGTAATTATAGGCCCCATCTCACACAAGCCAGTCTCCCTGGTGAAGGAGTTACAAGACTTTCTCCGTAATACCGTATCGTATACTGTCGCGAGTAACGTGACGTTGCGTGAGAATCGGTAGCGGTTCTCTCTCCATCGGTAACTTACGGTGTATGTGAGCTGGTCGCTCAGAAAGCAATGGCAACCTACTGAGCGTAATCTTGCCAAGAAATCAACAATCATCTGAAAGATGCTGATGTTGACAGCAATGTCCTGTAAAAGGATATGATGCGAACAAAATAAAAATTAAAAAAAAAAAAATATCTCACACAAAGTCATATATTTATTTTTGCCCTCTCCAGCAACTCCCTCTATAATCACCCCACCCCATATTATATTTCTCATCTGCTCTAATTCTCTCCTCCATGTGGTTTTAGGTTTCCCTCTATACTCTTGTGTGTTTTAGCCTGTAACTTACAGGGGGGAAAACAAACTGTCTACTCTACTATTTTAAAATTGAGTATTTAGAAATGCGACCACCACAGGTAGATAGGCATTGAAAAGCCAAATCTAATGGTACCTCAATGATGCCTGTATGCCAATTCTTAGTAGAGATATTCATATTTTTGTGAAGACAAAACGAGTTACGATTTTTTCATGTTCCACATACTTTTGTGAGGCTCTTTATTGTGTCTCATTTTCTCAGCTTCTGGTCCACTCGAGTTTGTATCAAACTGGTCATTGATGGATATGAAATCCGACTTCATCAATATGTTCCGTCACGTTGAATGACAAATAAATTATTAATAATCTTTAAATTTGTATTTGCTTTAACTTTAGTAGTTTGAATTGCACATTTGAGCATTAAAACTGTTCACGGCTGGCTGCCGCCATCTTGGAGTTCCATTCAAACATCTCGCAGACATATTTTTTACACAACTTCTAATGTGATATAAGCGATGAAACTCTCCAAATATATGTAAAAATGGGTGCTGAATTTGATTATCCATCTAAAAATATCTTAATATTAAATAATCAAGCTCTAGAATTTAAATTTACTTACTTTTTGCCAAGCAATTCAATTTATTTAAAAGGTCACGATAATTTCAACCAATCGCTGTGCACGGAATATTAGACTAACCTTTTCTGCTTAACCTAAGGTGACGTCTGCTATTGTCATGTGATATTTGAATGAATGAGTGATGTAGAAAGCATGAATGGTCTTTACAGCAGCCATTTTTTGAGAGACAATGGATCATTGCGGGATGGCGCGGTATATCACTTCCTGTTTAAGTTCAGGTCACGGCATGATCGACAAACCTACTATCACTGATAGTAGGAGGTTCCATCATGATTTTAAAATTGAGTAGATGGGCCTCGAAAACCCAAATATAATGGTACCTCAATGATGCCTGTATGTCAGTTCTAAGCGGAGATATTCACATATGAGTATCGGTAAATCTGTATAAAAATTTGACATGATATTTCTAATTTCAGGAAAATAAGTGTGTCCATTTATCTCCACTTCCGGTCCATGCGAGATTGTCTTAAATGAGTCACAGACGGATATGAAAACTGACTTCAATAATATGTTCCGTCATGTTAAATGATAAAAAAAATAGTACAAGAATACAAATAAATTATTAATGATCTTTAAACTTGTATTCTCTTTAACTTTAGTAGTTCGAATTGCACGTTTGATTGTTAAAAGTTTCCACTGCTGGCTGCTGCCATCTTGGAGATCCATTCAAACATCTCGCAGACATATTTTTTTTTAACGACTTGTAAAGCGATATAAGTGATGAAACTCCAAATATTTGTAAAAATGGGTGCTGAATTGGAATATCCATCTAAACATATCTTAATATTAAATAAAATAGAAAATAAAATTACTTTTTCCCAAGTAATTCAATTTATTTAAAAGGTCACGATAATTTCAACCAATCGCTGTGCACGAAATATTAGACTAACCTTTTCTGCAGAAGCTAAGCTGGCGTCTGTTATTGTCACATGATATTTGAATGAATGAATGATGTTGTAAACATGAATGGTCTTTACAGCAGCCATTTTGGGGACACAGGTGGATCAGGCCGGGGTGGTGCGGTATACCACTTCGTTTTCAGTTCGGGTTGCGGCACGATCGAATTCCCTACTATCAGTTTGCAGGGAGGAAAAACAATAAACTGTTTTGTGTTATACATCATTCTACTATAAGTTCGCCTGCAGCGTCTTTACTCATTACTTGATTCACTAGAATCCCATAGTTGGAAAAGCTTTGAAATATGTAGTTCAACAATAACTTATTCCCATTTGTACACCCACTCTAAGCAGATATGTGCACTTTCAACAGAAGCTCATGTTTCATAAACTCTTCTACATGGGAATTAGTAACTACAGTATTGATGTTCTTACATGCACAGTTTTTATTTTTTCTCACAGCCAGATTGATATTTCCTGTAAATCATTTACCTTTGAATTATTGTTTCCTTCTCTTTCTTAGGAAAACGCAGAATGATACTTGTGTCATTGAGGCAACAGTTACGATTGATCATGAAGGTTACAAATGAATTATTGACTTGTTTAATGATAATAAACAAAATGTTGATGGTATAAAAGATGATCAAGATGAAAAAGATGATCATGCCAGAAGTGATGACAACAAAAGTGTTGGATCATAGTACACAAATGACAGGAAATCTGGATTGAAACAGATGATGGTGATGATTACACTGATGATAAGGTGATTGGTCAATGATATGATTGAAACAGATGATGGTGATGATTACACTGATGATAAGGTGATTGGTCAATGATATGATTGAAACAGATGATGGTGATGATTACACTTATGATAAGGTGATTGGTAATTGATATGATTGAAACAGATGGTGGTGATGATTACACTGATGATAAGGTGATTGGTAATTGATATGATTGAAACAGATGGTGGTGATGATTACACTGATGATAAGGTGATTGGTCAATGATATGATTGAAACAGATGGTGGTGATGATTACACTTACGATAAGGTGATTGGTCAATGATATGATTGAAACAGATGGTGGTGATGATTACATTGATGATAAGGTGATTGGTCAATGATATGATTGAAACAGATGGTGGTGATGATTACATTGATGATAAGGTGATTGGTAATTGATATGATAATAAAAAGGATTAATTACAAGATAATATTGGTACTGGTGAATAACATGATGATAAACGTGATGATGATTACAAAGCCTGTGGCAATCAGGAATTAGGAAACACTCAGTGGGTGTTTGATAAAACATGACAATAATCATGATGATTGATTGATTGATTTAGGAACCGACATCACAGCATTCGGGACATTCCCATAAGCGCTCCATCCCCATCCTCAGCAGCCATAATCATGATAATAATAATCATGATGATTATTAAACAGGTCAATAGTTATCGAGTATTAGGAGACACTCATTGGGTGTTTGATAAAACATGACAATAATCATGATGATGATTAAACAGGTCAATAGTGATCAGGTATTAGGAGACACTCAGTGGGTGCTTAATAAATGTAATGATACACATGTTGATTAAAAAGGATCCAGATGTGTGTATACTAGAATGACACAGTGTACACTCTCTACAGCACAGTGAGAATCCAGATGTGTGAATACTAGAATCACACAGTGCACACGCTCTATAGTACGTTGAGGATCCAGATGTGTATACTAGAATGACACAGTGCACACTATAGCATGGTGAGGCTCGTGATGTTTGTATACTAGAATTGCACAGTGCACACACTCTATTGTATGATGAGGATCCAGATGTCTGTATACTAGAATCACACAGTGTACACACTCAATAGCACCACGAAGGTCGAGATGTGTGTATACTAGAATCACACAGTGCACACTATAGCACCACGTGGGTCCAGATGTGTGTATAGAAAAATACACCACACAAACACACTATAGCATCACGAGGGTCCAGATGTGTGTATACTAGAGTTGTACAGTGCACACTATAGCACTGTATGCATCCAGATGTGTGTATACTAGAATCACAAGGTGCACACACTCTATAGCACCATGAGGGTCCAGATGTGTGTATACTAGAATCACACAGTGCACACTACAGCACCACGAGGGTCCAGATTCCGATAAAATGCCCTTAAAGATATGGCGAGAACAGAGGATTTTGACGCCAGTGATTCCACATCGCTTTCCAGGATGAAAGACCTGGGAGTAAGAATCGGCACAGCCAGACGCGAGAGGTACATCGGGAAAACAAAGCGCCTCGTCAACCAACACAGAACTGGCACTATTAGCCACCGGACGCTGATGCATATGCTGGGGGGAGGATCTGAGCACCTATGGACATGTCCGGAGTGCAACGAAGATACCCCAACTGATAACTAACTAACTAACTAACTAACTGAGGGTCCAGATGTGTGTATGCTAGAATCACACAGTGCACACTACAGCACGTTGAGAATCCAGATGTGTATATACTAGAATCACACAATGCACACACTATAGCACCATAAGGGTCCAGATGTGCGTATATCAGAATCACACAGTGTACACTCTCTATAGCACTGTGAGGATCCAGCTATGCATATGCTAGAATCCCACAGTGCACACACACTATAGTGAGGATCCATGTGTGTATACTAGAATCCCACAGTGCACACACACTATAGTGAGGATCCAGCTATGTGTATACTAGAATCCCACAGTGCACACACACACACTATAGTGAGGATCCAGCTGTGCGTATACTAGAATCCCACAGTGCACACACACTATAGTGAGGATCCATGTGTGTATACTAGAATCCCACAGTGCACACACACTATAATGAGGATCCAGATGTGTGTATACTAGAATCCCACAGTGCACACACACTATAGTGAGGATCCAGATGTGCATATACTAGAGTCCCACAGTGCACACACACTATAGTGAGGATCCAGCTATGTGTATACTAGAATCCCACAGTGCACACACACTATAGTGAGGATCCAGATGTGCGTATACTAGAATCCCACAGTGCACACACACTATAGTGAGGATCCAGCTATGTGTATACTAGAATCCCACAGTGCACACACACTATAGTGAGGATCCAGCTATGTGTATACTACAATCCCACAGTGCACACACACTATAGTGAGGATCCAGATGTGTGTATACTAGAATCCCACAGTGCACACACACTATAGTGAGGATCCAGCTATACGTATACTAGAATCCCACAGTGCACACACACACTGTAGTGAGGATCCAGATGTGCGTATACTAGAATCCCACAGTGCGCACACACTATAGTGAGGATCCATGTGTGTGTACTAGAATCCCACAGTGCACACACACTATAGTGAGGATCCATGTGTGTATACTAGAATCCCACAGTGCACATACACTATAGTAAGGATCCAGATGTGTGTATACTAGAATCCCACAGTGCACACACACTATAGTGAGGATCCAGCAGTGTGTATACTAGAATCCCACAGTGCACACACACTATAGTGAGGATCCAGATGTGTGTATACTAGAATCCCACAGTGCACACACACTATAGTGAGGATCCAGATGTGCGTATACTAGAATCATATAGTGCTCTATGTATTATTTTTGTGCAACCCCAGCATTTTCGCTGTTTGTGATTCCTTCGCACATTTTACATTCAGTAGTTTGCCATTGCTTTCTGAACGACCGGCTTCTATACCTGTTTCAAAAAAACCAGCACCGCTGTGTTTCGAACCCGGGTATATGGGCTCACAAACCGCGTTCGCAAGCCCTTAGCCACAGAAGCCAGTTTTTTGTGCATAGTTTCTCTAATTGTGTAGTTTAGTCTGCTGGGCCTTAATATAACTATTGTTGAAAAACAGGTTTGTTTTCAGGAGTATTTTGCTATCTTATTACTTCCTATTTAGCCATGTGGATTCCATCATTAGTTGTTTGGTGAAGACAGTAAACAAAGCTGTCTTATAAATTACAGATTACAAATCTGTGTCCATATTCATAGGTATCACGTACAATATCACTTAGCGGTGTAAGTTACTAGCAGACATGTTGACAGTGATTATATATATCCCACTGAGTCATGCAGAAAACACAAACCATGTAAGTTACAGACAAACACTAATTACACAACCCTACCACCCAAAAAGAAAATTTGGTGCCAAACATTTAACACGTGATTTTGCATAAATGAGGCTTGCTAAATCCAAATATCACATTTATTTGTAGCAGCTTTAGTTTTTGAGATACAGGCATTTGTGTATTTAATTAATATTATTATTGTATTTTCTATATAAAGCTCTGGAAAAAAAGAAAAAAAAACTATTGCTATCTAGTCCCTTACAAAATTTAGAACACCAATGGTTTGGAGAGAGCCCAAGAACCACTATGATGACTATTATTTCAGTGTTTTCAATATTAAGGGAATTAATGGAAGAAAAATCACAAAACATGGAAATATCCAGATTTAGATTCTGTTAGATGACCTGTTCCATACAGAGATGACATACCAGTTCCAACTTTCAGTCAGATTTCAGATTCAATGCTAGAAGAGATTCACTGCTAGAAGATGAAACTGACGTGGAATGGGAATGACAAGTGACAGTGATAGTGATTTTGAAGATGATTTTCCAGCTACTCAATGCTTGGACCAGTGTGAACCCAAATGATCTAATGCAAGATCTATATCTCTCCAAGGAACCGTCAGAACTTTTGGCTTCAGAATTGAAAGAAAAAAAAATTATTGACTGCCGACACAAAGGTTACATTTTATCGCAGCAGAGAACACAGTTTTTTTTTTTTCTTTTGTAAAGAAAACAACTTTGTGTTTTGTACTAATGTAGGAGGTCTTGTTAACGAAATGGGTGTAAGTTATACACCAGACAAGTGGCGACTTTTCATTGTCAGCTCTAAAAGAAGTTTGAAAAGTGTTCTCTTACACAATCAATCAATCAATCACTCATGTGCCATCCCGGAAAGCGTGGGTGGTCATGACTCGCCATTTCACTCGATCACCAGAGTCATGGATCAGCTCAGTGTTCCTGTCTCAACCATGCCATGTGGCCAAGCCATCCAGGTATTTACTTCTCAGTCTTTCCCTTGGTCTATTCCCTTCAATCTTGCCAGTTGTCACTAAGTTCTCCAATCCATTTCTTCTCATAACATGTCCAAAAAATGTTGACTGTCTACGTCTAATTTCTCTAATCAATTTACGATTTTCATTTGTCTCCTGCAGTACTTGGTCATTGGTTTTTCTGTCTGTCCATGGTATTCTTTGCATTTTCCTCAGAAACTACATTTCTGCAGCCATCAGATGTTTTACAGCTTGACTGCTCATTGTCCAAGTCTCATATCCATACAAAAGAACAGGCTCTATGTAGCACCTCAACACTGTTTTTCTCGTTTCAATCTTTTTATCGGTCAGTATGTTTTTCATCTTGCTAAAGGCTACTTTCACCATGGCGATTCTTGTTCTAATCTCTTACACAATGGTAACAAATATGGCTCAATTCGAATTGCCCATTCTACTACAATAAAGGAAGAGTATGCTACAATAATCACAGTTCTGAAAAAAAATTGAAGTATTTACAACATAACTGGATGGTTTATGTAGATCTCTACTTCTTCTTCTTTGCGTTCATCCGGAGTGTTTTTTCAGATGTGATTGCGGTGTGTCTAGTTAGGCACCCTTGGGCCGAAACCCTCAGGCCAACACATCCGACTTTTAGCATGCTGTTTTGACCAGGTTAGCATTTGTGGGAGACTCTCACTTTTGTGGTACCATCCACATGCCAGCTGGTCAAGTTGGAACAGTCGAAGACTTCGATCATCCCTCAAGGGAAGGCAGGGAAAGTCTATAGCATTTTCCGCCATCCAGGGTGGCTTCCATAATTGCAGGGCCGACACATAGCGCCCTGGTCCTGGGTTCACCGAGGGAATCGTCAAGTCGTGCTCATGGCTGCTTTAAATCCTCGCTTCAATATATTGGGCATTTCGTTCCCCCCGGGCCGTTCTCGCACAAACCAGACCGGTCTGCAGACAGTATCCACTCAGCGAGTTTTCGTTTCGGACATATGCTTTGTCTTTGTGCCCATCAGAGCTGTTCCAGGCACGACAGACATTCGGAAAACTACCTAGTCAGAGCTGTTCCGAACGAGAGCGGCATTCGGAAACTAGGTAGATTTTCCTAGCATGAGGGAAGACTAGTTAGAGCTTTTCCGGTCACGAAAGACATTTCACTCGGACGTAATTGTGTAGTGCCATTTTTATTTTGCCGCCCGTAGGCTGGCACTTCCGACTTCAGCGGGCATTTTTAATGAGGTTAGCTTTCTTCGGGTTTTGAGACAAGTTATACTCTTATTTCGACTTCCACACAGCAAGCTTTTGCTTCAGGCTGCCACGTAATGGATTCGCAAGCCAAGCATTCCATTTAGTGTCGAGACAATTTTCACCTTTGACTACACTCACTCCATGAGTACGGTTACAGATTTTCATCGGAACGTGCGACCGAGGTGTTTTTCCACCTTGAGTACTCGCTCATGAGGTAGGCTACATGTGCTGCCGGCTCAGCAACTTACCTCCGTGCGTCTTTGGGCGAGAAATGGCCAGGCCCTCTCATCCGGGGATCCCTCATATCCCCCAGCTAAGAGCCATTGAACGAGTATCTGCACCAAGCATGCAGCGTGCTCAGCACCTCACCTCAATTGTGATGTAGGTATGTGTCCGCCAGGCTCTCACATCCGAGGGTTTATGGCTGAGAGCCTTAGAGGTTGTGTCCAGACAGATTATTGGCATCGTTCGCCTGATTTAGACTGCTATCCTCAGTCTACCTGCAGAGCAGCAGGTTGTGTCTCTCTTAGTCTGGTCCCTATCCCAAGAGCTATCCAGTATGTAGTTAATATCCATCGGCATAGCACTTGGGGTCAGTGGGACACTCAAGCTCCCCCACCACTGCAAGGTGGAGACACATCGGGGGAGTTATGTAGATCTTAAAACGATGAACTTCTTGCTTGGACGGGAAAAGGGATTCACCAAATATCCATGCTTTATATGTTTGTGGGATAGCAGGGCAAAAGATACACACTGGACAAAGAAATAGTAGCCATTGAGGGATGGAGCGCAAATTATTCCTCCCCACAACGCTTGACGACAAGTGGAAGATGATGATGATGATGATGAGGGATGAATTTAAAGTTGGGGAAGAAAATATTGTCAAAAAGCCTCTCATTGATCGGAAAAAAGTTCTTCTGCCATCATTACATATAAAGCTTGGCTTGATGAAACAATGTTTAACCCTTCGCAGGGCATATGTTTGTTCGTTTTTTAACTCTGAACAGGCAAGATTTTTCAGGTTCAGTAAAATTTTGGTTACGTTAGTAAAAACATCACATCTAAGGTGTTAGTCAACAGATTTTAGTGAAATAAAAAACAAAATGAAGAAAAATGCATGCAGATTATTTTTTTTAAATGTTGCACATCCCTTGCAGGACGTTGCATTCAACACCAGCATTTTTCAGCTGCTGTTGATGTACTAGGCAAACTTTACGTTCAATAGTTTGCCATTGCTTTCTGAATGACCGGCTCCCATACCAACACCTTATAACACAACGCGACACGGTCTGCTGCACAAATCGATCATGGCTGCATTTCGAACGCCTGGTAAGTGGCTCATGAACCGCATTCGCAAGCCTTTGGCCACAGAGATTATTTTACTCATGTGAATAAGTAATCCAATGTTGCTGGTAATCCACACATGAACACAAATGTTTACAAAATGCAACATATTGTTTGTGATTGTCGGCCATTTATATGGCAGTTTACAAACACATTTTCAGAATCAGAATCACTTTCTTTAAAGTCCGACTCACAACTGCTAGCGCTGATCACTGATATCTAGCTCTGATTAATAGACAACTTCGTGCCCGTCAATGTCACTTAAATTGAACCCAGCAAAATCTCCGCTGTCACTTGAATAATTGTCAACATCCATTTTGAAATACAAAGCATAAAACCCCCAAAAACTATTTTAAAAATCTGTTCAAATTCAAAGTACACACTTGCAAATGGCGGCCACATTGTCAAGCTATCAGAAAAACCGAAAGTAGACAATCGGAAGTCTCGGAAAGCCACGAGATCGCGTTTTTACAATACTTAGTAATGAACGCTTTGGGACGTTTTGCCCATTCCGGGGTAAAAACATTCTCGTATGTTTTGCCCAGTAAAGGGTTATGGCACTTAACAAAGATAGTACCTGTTTTAATTATTTATGCAGAAAGTTTTCGGAATTGAGCTTAGAAAAACTTAAAGCTGGAATTTTTGATGAACCTCAAATTAGAAACTTAATAAACTACCCGTCGGTCGTTCGGTGGAGCGGCTGGTCGAGTGACTAGAATGCTGGGCTCTCCTTCAGGATCCCTCGGTAAGATGTGGGATTTTTTTCTGTCGGGGGCAAAAAGAAAGTCCTAACCTGCACAGTTTGCGGCGACTGCACTAGCCAGGCGGCCTTAATTCCTCAGGCTCAAAGACCCCTCTGCCACACACCGCAAGGTACTATATTGGCAGTACATGACAGTTAATAAACTATCCAAATTTTATTGATTTGATGAACATTAACAGAGTCCTCAGTGTGGCCATCATTTGTTTTAGTTGTGCAAATATTTCTAGGTAACTTTAAAGCAGACAATTATTCTGAATTAGTTGAAAACATGCTGTCGAGGTTTTGTAAGCTTGGATGCAACATGAGCATAAAATTGCACTACCTCCATAACCATTTACATTTCTTTCCTGAGATTCTTGGTGACTTTAGTGAGGAGCAAGGTGAAAGATTTTACCAAGATACAAAACAAAGGAAGAGAGATACCCGTGACTTTGGGATGTGCACATGATGGCAATTTGCTGTTGGACCCTTAAGAGTGACTGTCTGGACATATCACATTCCAGGAACTCCTCAAAAAGAAGCTTTTTGTGTGTTGACTACAGATTTTTTTAAATGCTAGTGATAAAGTATTTATACATTTTAGGTGTTTTATATGAAGGCAATAAATGTACAGTAATTACATATAATGTGAATGCAGATTACAGTCAAAATGACACAGATGACACCTAACTTTAGGCTTATACATAACAATTGCCCTACTAAGAAGGTCATTCTTAGTTATCTCAAAAACTAGAGCTGGTAGAACAAAATCTGATTACATTTGTGGAATCGGGACCCAGGAAATAGTTCTTCTTATCAGAAATTCCTCTTATAAGAGTTCAGGCACATAGTAATGCATTTACAATGTACAATACAACATTGTTTGTCACAACAGAAATTCACCACATCCGAGATCACCTTAAGCGGTTTGCACTATGTGTGTGTGTGTTTGTGTGCGTGCACGCGCACACATACACACACACACACACACACACAAGGGGCTTCTCATAAGTCTTTAGCCTGAGCATGAAGGAGTAGGCGGAGAAAATTGAAATTTGACACAGTGCTTATTCCTTCTCAATGTAGCCACCACCTGAATTTATGCATATATATGGCATAAGTGTGGTCTGTCTTCTATCATAGGAAGCTACAAATGTCACAAGAGTATGCATGTTTTCTTCAGCTCATTACACGTGTACCAAGGTCTTTTATGTTCTTGATGTATTCTCAATGTTAGTTACTTTTTATCTGTTTATTTCCAGAGTTATGCATCCAGTGCCGACTGTACTGGGTTTCACCGCTCTGGCTTTTTGCTTTGCACTATTTGTATATCTCACCAATAACCAGTACAAGGCCCAGCGATTCAAGCGTGACCATCCAATATTTTGTGTGGCGGCCGTCATAGCAACAGGATATTTTGTGGTGTACATGTTTGGAGCCGTTCTTGTATTTATGTTTGGAATTGCCTTCCCTTTATTGTGTAAGTATTGATTGTAAGCTTCCATGACCAAGCACGTTCTAGCTGTGTTTGTTTATCTTCTCCAGCATAACTCCAGTGTATTGACCTTGTTCATGTTTAAATATTGTTCATTGAGGGATTGTTGTGATGAGGTATCTGGCTCATCATTTGAGTGGGTATCAGTTGGGATGTTGTCATAAGGTATATGGCTCATCATTTGAGTGGGTAGCAGTTGGGATGTTCTCATAAGGTATATGGCTCATCATTTGAGTGGGTAGCAGTTGGGATGTTGTCATAAGGTATATGGCTCATCATTTGAGTGGGTAGCAGTTGGGATGTTGTCATAAGGTATATGGCTCATCATTTGAGTGGGTAGCAGTTGGGATGTTGTCATAAGGTATATGGCTCATCATTTGAGTGGGTAGCAGTTGGGATGTTGTCATAAGGTATATGGCTCATCATTTGAGTGGGTAGCAGTTGGGATGTTGTCATAAGGTATATGGCTCATCATTTAAGTGGGTAGCAGTTGGGATGTTGTCATAAGGTATATGGCTCATCATTTGAGTGGGTAGCAGTTGGAATGTTGTCATAAGGTATATGGCTCATCATTTAAGTGGGTAGCAGTTGGGATGTTGTCATAAGGTATATGGCTCATCATTTGAGTGGGTAACAGTTGGGATGTTGACAATGGCAGGAGTGTAGTCAGACATGGGCTCAATGCCAGATTGCTACAGCAGCCAAAGGCCGGCCATCTATTGCTCTGTGCTCAGGCCTACAAAATATTCTGGTCCTAACACAATTGCCAGGTGTATCTGGTCCTGAAGATCATAGGACTGTTAGCTGTCTGCCACTTCAAAATACATTTGACCAATAATAGTTAGTTAATCCATAGAATTCTGTCATTTGTTTCATATGTCTTCAGTCTAGATTTTATGTCATGTAAGATAACTGTTTGGATAGCAAACAGTTATTATTCATGGATCTTCAATTATCTTCGGGCCTGATATTTGATCCGCATTGAATAATTGTGTAATCATGACATCAGATGGAAGTTGCATGACAGAGATCAGAATTGGCTACATTTCAGATAACAAAACTTTCACTTTAATTAGCTGTCGAAAAGAAAGTACGAAAATGTTACATTGAACCTGTCTGCTATATGGTAGTGAATCTTGGAATGTGAATGGACAAATTAGAAAGAGATTGGAGACAATGGAGATGTGGTTTTTTTAGATGTATTTTGTGACAACCTTGGATTGCCAGAGTACCTAACAACTATTGCCTAGAAGAAGCTAATGAGAGTATACAACAATAAGAAAGTCTTTGGTTCTATAATGAGTAGGGAGGCACTGGAAAATATTGTTGTGACTTGAAAAGATCATTGGTAGAAGAGACAGGCAGAAAGAACTGATGCTTGGTGATCTATGACGGTGGCATGGAGGAACATCACCAATAGGATTGATGATCTATAACGGTGGCATGGAGGAACATCACCAATAGGATTGGTGATCTATGATTGTGGCATGGAGGAACATCACCAATAGGATTGATGGTCTATGATAGTGGCATGGAGGAACATCACCAATAGGATTGATGATCTATGATTGTGGCATGGAGGAACATCACCAATAGGATTGATGATCTATGACGGTGCCATGGAGGAACATCACCAATAGGATTGGTGATCTATGATTGTGGCATGGAGGAACATCACCAATAGGATTGATGATCTATGACGGTGCCATGGAGGAACATCACCAATAGGATTGATGATCTATGACGGTGCCATGGAGGAACATCACCAATAGGATTGATCCAGAACATCAGGGACTGAGACCTGTGAGAGACATGAATGCCTGTACCATTTAACGAGGCAAATGATGATGCTTCCATTGAAGGTGGTAACTTGTGAAGCAGAGGTATACATTGAAAGCATCTGACCACACCACCCCTTAGTTATTTCAAACATGTGTGCTGTGGTTGATGCTTGAGATTGCTAGACTATCCATATTCTTTCTCCTCAGTAATACTTATCCATGCATCATTGCGTTTGAGGAACTTGAAGAATAAATTAGCCAACAAGCTGGAATGTGTTGGATTGAAACGCACTCCCATGGGGCTCATTTTGGAAGGACTTGGTCAGGAGCAGGAAGCTGCATCTTAAGCTTCATCAGTTTATATTTAATTTTCATATAATTGAATATTAGAATTTGAAAATGTGATACAATTTAAAATGCCACTGTCATGCTGTTTTGGGATATTTGTATCCTTTATAATTTTTGTGTGTGAATGATTATTCTCTTGCTAATTGCAAGTGATTTATGAAGGCTTTGGGAAACATGTATCTTCATTTTGACAATTTCCTGAAGTTTTTAAGCTCAATGCAAAACGTAAATCAGTGTTTCAGAATGTTTCAGTATAAAAACAGGCCACTTTTGTTGTTCTGTGTAAAATTTGTAAGTGTTCATTGTACAAGATGAATGGAGATGTTTCCAATTCTTCGGTACATATTTTGCTGCTGATTCATCCTGCTGCTTGACTTTTTCATGATCTGTTATTGCATTGTTATTGTCTCTGTTAGGTTCTTTGTTTTCCTTGTTCTGTTCAACACATTGAGTATTATTGTATCTCTTAATGTCAACAGTGTGTGTGTGCATCAGCTATATCTAACTGCATGTTTATTCCTAGTTCTATTCATTAAACAAATATCTAGATGCATTTTTGTATATACTACTCCATCCTTCATGTGCCATGCTGGTAAGCGTGGGCGGTCATGATTAACCATTTCACTCGATCACCAGAGTCGTGGATCAGTTCATTGTTCTTGTCTTGACCATGCCACGTGGTTAAGCCATCTAGGTATTTACTTCTCTGCCTTCCCCTTGTTCTCTTCCCCTCGATCTTGCCAGTTGTCACCAAGTTCTCTAATTTATTTCTTCTCATAACATGTCCAAAAAATTTTGACTGTCTACGTCTAATTTCTCTAATCATTTTACGATTTTCATTTGTTTCTTTTAGGACTTGGTCGTTGGTTTTTCTGTCTGTCCATGGTATTCTTTGCATTCCCCTCAGAAACCACATTTCCACAGCCATCAGATGTTTTTCAGCTTGACTGCTCATTGTCCATGCCTCACATCCATACAAAAGTACAGGCTCTATATAGCACCTCAACATGCTTTTTCTCATAGCAATTGATGTCTTTTTATTGGTCAGTATGTCTTTCATCTTGCAAAAGGCTTCCGTCGCCATGGCAATTCTTATTCTAATCTCTTCAAGGCATCTCCCATCATGCTACTACCAGACAGTTTATTCTATTGTTTTCCAGTGTTTACATTCTTAATACTCCATAAGCCAGGTAGGGCAGCACACATTTTGTGCAGCAAGCGATACTTGCTGTAAACCATAAATATGAATCTTCAAACTCATGTCCTCTGGTCTCCCAGGTCACGCCCCTAGCTACTGCATACATACACACATACAATACACACATCACACATCATTTTAGGTCTACCACAAATTCAAAAACTGTCTGATTTCCTAAATTTTTCCTCAATCCACAGAGATGCAGGGCCATATTTAAATAGTTGTAACAAAACTCATTGGAAATCACTTATCTACATTTAAGGCAGCTTAATAAATAGGTTATTAAGTACCTTTACAATACCCAGGCAGATTATCTAATAAATTTTCTATTGCATGTGAAGAGATCAGTTCCATTTATGGCCTAATGTACATAGATACATAAATTAGAGAACTCCTGTTTGCGGATGACCAAGCACTAATGGCAAGATCAGGAGCTGAATTACAAGACCACATGAATAGTCTAAATGAAATGTGTAGGGAACATAACATGAAAATTAGCACAAGTAAAACAGAGGTAATAACTATAACTAAAGAAGAACAAACAACAACAATTCACCTAAACGAACATCCCTTGAAACAAGTAAAGAATTTCAAGTACCAAGGAAGTATAATATCATCAAATGGCAAATCAGAAGAGGAGATCGAAAATAGATGCAATAAGGCAAACCAACTCATTGGACAAATGGCACCAATACTAAAGAACAAACATGTATCAATAACTACTAAGAAAGCACGTTACAACACAATCTTCCTACCAACTCTATGTTACCAATGCCTAACCTGGACAATAACAGAAAAAGAGAAAAGAAAAATCACAAAACATAAATAAGATTCCTGAGAAGAATACTCAATATATCAAGAAGAGATAAGATCAGAAATGAAGAAATCAGGACTAAAGTGGGGGGTTATAGCTGAGCTAGATTTTATTAGAAGGTAGCAAGTCAAATGTTTGGCCATGCAAGTAGGTTATCAGCTAACAGTATACCACAACAAGCAATGATGTACAGACCAGATTAAAGCAGAGGAAGAGACCGACCATGTAAACAATGGATGCAGGGAATAGCAGAGTTCATGGGAATATCGATACATGAAGCCCATAAGTGGGCACTCTTCCACTGTTTATACTTCACCTCGACACCGCAAGGTACAAGAGGAACATAATAAGATGAGTGTATAGATAATTTATGATTGAGGATAAAGCACAACCATCCAATGCATCTTGGGAGGTCTGTTCTATTTAAGGCATAATGTCTGCAGATAATTTAAGATTGAGGATAAAGCACAACCATCCAATGCATGTGGAGAGATCAGTTCCATTTATGGCCTAATGTACATAGATAATTTATGATTGAGGATAAAGCACAACCATCCAATGCATGTGGAGAGATCAGTTCTATTTATGGCCTATTGTACATAGATAATTTATGATTGAGGATAAAGCACAACCACCCAATGCATGTGGGGATGTCCATTCTATTTATGGCCTATTGTATGTAGATAATTTAATTTTGAGGATCAAACACAACCACTCAACCCATGTGACATGATTCATAAACAAAAATTCCAACTTTAGTCTCGTTCAACCTGCTTCTTTCAGCTATGGTTAGAGTTGAGATCTGTGGTTTTTGTGGGTTTTTTACCATGTTTTTGTCTTGTGCGCTCTTACGAGTGAGTCCTAGCTCGTACTGGTTACATGAGCGTTTGTGTCTGTGACGCCAGCTGGTGGATTGGTTGGCTGGCAAATTTTCCTTTGAGTCCGTCTCTTCTAGTGGTTTCTATTGTCACTGTTGGCTCCTGGGGCGTCCTGTTTGACTGGTTTCAGTCCTTATAAGGACTGTTTATTTGGTCTTTTTGCCTCCTTTTTTGTGTATTGCCTGTAGAAGCTTTTTGATGTTTTCATTTTCTTCCTTGTGCCTTTGTTCTCTTTCAAGTTTGAGTTTCTGTTGCCTTTCAGTTTCTTCCTCTGTGGTCAGCCATGGGATGATCTCTCCGCCTTTTATATAGTACGGCTCATCGTGTTCGTAATAGTATATAGCTGGGTATTTTACAGGGGTCTGGAGGTGCCTTTATTTCCCCTTGAATTTCTTTTCTTCTTTTTCTTCCTTGTGCCTTATGAATTCCTTGCGCCTGAGTTCCTCTTTTGCGCTCTCCGCGAATTTCTTGAGTTCCAATTTTCTATCTATTTCTGCGAGATCCTCCCAGGTAAATGCTCGGGGTGACGAGGTGTCCTCCATGCTGTCATCTGATACTCATCTTGGTTTTCTTCGGATGTCTGGCGGGATATTGGTTTCCCCTTGAGTTTCTTGGGTGTCGTGGTTGGGCTGCTGGATTTTGCTTGCGGTTCCGGCTCAGTCTTTTGTTGGATTTCATCTTGCAGCTTCTCTGTTGTCTTTTCCATGGCTTCTGTTGGTTTGTTTTGGGTTAGCTCCCTTTAAGTTCTTAGTATTTCTGTCTCTGCTTTGATTGTTTGTAGGATCTTTTCATTCTTCTTTGTCGTCTGTACCATATGCTCCATCTCTTGTTTGATGTTTTGTTGGATCTCCTTTATTTCAGCAAGCAGTTTTTCATTGTCGCTGGTTGGTGCCGCTGTTTGAAGTAGCTTGATTTGTTTCTTTAGCTCGTCGATCTGGCCTTGCAGCTAAGCTCTTTCTGCATGTGAGATGCATGTGGCTGTCTCGCACCTCCGCATTGCTTCCTTATATGATGTCTTTGTGGGTAATGGCAATCTTTAAGATGTCTCTGTGTCTTTGGAGGTACGGACAGCCTAAGTATCTTGCTCCATGCTTTCCCAGGCAGTTGCCGCACTTTCTCTTGTTATTGGGTGCTCGGAAGTCTGTGTCCAGCTTGGCCAGCGGGCACTCCTTGAAGGCATGGTGATCAGCGCAGTATCAGCAGATTTCCGAATTACTGCGACATGTTGCTCTGCTGTGACCGGCCCTCTGGCATCTGGAACATTGAGTGATTCTAGGTATGAGTCTTTCAGGTTGTTGTGCTTTCTGGTTTATCGATACTTGGCTTGGTATCTCGCTGCCATCCGTTGTCACCACCACCAGCATAGGGATCTTGGAGTACGTCAAGATCCGCTCCGCCCTCAAGATTCGGATATTAAGATTCTCCTGTTGCAGTTGCTTCAGGATTTGTTCATCTGTCAGCTCCGCTTAGATACGTTTGACAACCCACCTGGTTGTCTGTGAGTCAGTATTTCCTACTCTGGTATCTTTCTGCTCCCTCTTCTTCTCAGTTGTCTTGGCTCTTGTCTGTGGTGGGTTGTCGACGGTCTCCCTCGTGGTAGCTTCAGTAGTGTCTGTAGATTCAGATTCTTTGCTGCAGCTCGCAGGCAGGCTCTCTCCAATCGTCTTCTTTGGGGTTTTGGTGGCTCTCATGCTGCACATCTTGTGAGTCTGGTGTTTCTTGTTGTTGGTCTTGCTACATGCCATTTTCCTCCCCCGTATCAGGTTTCTTGAACTGTTCAGGTAACTTGTTCTTGATAACGCTCGCAAATGCGGGGAGGTCAGTTCCATTTATGGCCTAATATACACAGATAATTTATGATTGAGGATAAAGCCCACCATCCAATCCATGTGGAGAGGTCAGTTCCATTTATGGCCTAAAGTACGTAGATAATTTATGATTGAGGATAAAACACAACCATCCAATGCATGTGGTGAGGTCATTTCTATATATGGCCTATTGTACATAGATAATTTATGATTGAGGATAAAGCACAACCATCTAATGTACATAGATAATTTATGATTGAGGATAAAGCCCACCATCCAATCCATGTGGGGAGGTCAGTTCCATTTATGGCCTAATGTATGTAGATAATTTATGATTGAGGATAAAGCACAACCATCTAATGTACATAGATAATTTATGATTGAGGATAAAGCACAACCATCCAATGCATGTGGTGAGGTCAGTTCTATTTATGGTCTAATGTACGTAGATAATTTATGATTGAGGATATAGCAAATCTATCCAGTCCATGTTGGGAGGTCAATTCTATTTATGGCCTAATGTACATAGATAATTTATGATTGAGGATAAAGCACAATCAGCCAATCCATGTGGAGAGGTAAGTTCTATTTATAGCCTAATGTGCATAGATAATTTATGATTGAGGATAAAGCACAACAATCCAGTCCATGTGGGGAGGTCAGTTCTATTTATGGCCTAATGTACATAGATAATTTATGATTGAGGATAAAGCACAACCATCCAATGCATGTTGCGAGGTCACTTCTATTAATGGCTTAATGTACGTAGATAATTTATGATATGATTATGATGGTAGGATAAAATTCAACCATCCAATCCATGTGGAGAGGTCAGTTCCATTTATGGCCCAATGTTTTTAGATAATTTATGATTAAGGATAAAGCACAAATTTCCAATGCAAATAACATTACAACATATACAAGAGAAAATCAGCTGACCTGATGAGTCCAGAAATGCTTTTAATGGAAATGGATGAACAATCTTGATATCAAAGCAATTATCTTAGACCATAATTTTCAGGCTACTATTATAACATATTCCAGAGTGCCAGTGGTGCATGCATCCAACACAGTTGTTAGAAACCTTCTTGCCAGTTGTACATCCACCCAACACAGTTGTTAGAAACCTTCTTGCCTGTTGTACATCCACCCAACACAGTTGTTAGAAACCTTCTTGCCAGTTCTACATCCACCCAACACAGTTGTTAGAAACCTTCTTGCCAGTTCTACATCCACCCAACACAGTTGTTAGAAACCTTCTTGCCAGTTGTACATCCACCCAAAACAGTTGTTAGAAACCTTCTTGCCAGTTGTACATCCACCCAAAACAGTTGTTAGAAACCTTCTTGCCAGTTGTACATCCATCCAACACAGTTGTTACAAACCTTCTTGCCAGTTGTACATCCACCCAAAACAGTTGTTAGAAACCTTCTTGCCAGTTGTACATCCATCCAACACAGTTGTTACAAACCTTCTTGCCAGTTGTACATCCACCCAAAACAGTTGTTAGAAACCTTCTTGCCAGTTGTACATCCACCCAACACAGTTGTTAGAAACCTTCTTGCCAGTTGTACATCCACCCAACACAGTTGTTAGAAACCTTCTTGTCAGTTGTACATCCACCCAACACAGTTGTTACAAACCTTCTTGCCAGTTGTACATCCACCCAACACAGTTTGGTTCCACCAAAGACAGATGAACAGAACATGTGGCACAGGTGTCAGCTGACAGGTTTAAGGTTAACCAGGGTCCATTGAATTCCATTTCTTGCATTGTTAACAACAGCATGGAATGAGACAATGTTTCTTTACTTGAAAAAATAATGGCTGTCTCTCTGCTCATGAAATGTGAGTTGATGTCTTCTTCTTTTGCCTTGTATTCTCCAATGGAGCCAGGCCCTGGATCACCACACGCCAGGCTGTCCTATCTGTCTTTGCTATCTTCCGCAGCTCTGTCCATATTCTCCAAATACAATTCATCTCTGTCTTTAATTCTCTTCTCCATGTATTTTTAGGTCTCCCACAATTCTATTCACCCTGTGAATTGCAGACAAGGGAGTGTCTAGTAATACTACTCTCAGATGTTCTCAACATGTGTCCTACCCAGTGGCCTCTTGTCCTCACCTTTTGATTCAGTGAAATTTGTTGAGCTCTCTCCATGATCTCCACATTGATGATTCTGTCATACCATTTCAGTCCCGTTACTCTACACAGGCATCCATTCATGAATATTTGTAGTTTCTTAGAAATTCTTTTAGTTGTTCTCTATTTTTTCCCAACCCATATAGTAAATAAATAATAAATGTTTTGCATATCCTTTACAGGACATCGCTGTCAACATCAGAATAAAAATGTTGACAAAAGGAATCTCTGTCACACTTATGTTTTTATTTAAAATGTACCTGTTAGTTTTTCCTAATGAACAACTCTATATTTTATATCTACATATGTTGCCCTTATTAAGTTAATGATTTTCTGTGGGATCCCACATCAGCCTCCAAAGGGAATTCCCTGTCAGCGCTGTCGACGGCCATTTCATAATCCACAAATCCAATATAAAGTGGTGAATTCGGTCCTATACTTCATCCGACTATTATGTGTAAAGTAACCATCCGCCAGTGCATTTCCGGGGCCCTTAAGGAGAGAAAGAAAGACACTTATGCACTGTAACCTGCCATGCATGTCATGAGAGGCAACTGAGAGGATTGTGGTGGAACTGGCTTCCCCATCCCATAGAAGACCAGCTGCAAAAGCCACATTCAGTGTTTGATTATGTTTGTAACTGTGGTCTGTTTATTAGAATAAAATACTGTCATATACATACAAATGGTATTGATGTGCAGTGCATGGTTGGGAAACATTCTTGTGTTGATATCTTTTAGTCATGTCCCCTTTATGACAGCCATCACATGCTTGTGTGTGAGTATATACAATTGTATTTATATTTTGTAATTATGGTTACTTACCAAGTATTACTAGTGCTATTCTCATTAAGCTGCATTCACGAGGCATCATGTATTGAAGTGCCTCATAGGTTCTGCTGAATGGTATTCTTAATTTTGTTTTACTGTCAATGTATTTTTAATGCTAGCTTTTTTCACATGCCAAAACATTTGAGACAGTTGTGCAATATTTTAATATTTCTCTCTCAGCATTATATTTTCATATATTTATCTGTCTTAACATGATCAAATGTTCATATATGTCTCCGTGTGTATACCTCAATGAAAGTTATGTTTGTTGACTGGCACTATTGCTTACTGGCCCGGTTATCACATGTTCAAACCCACCTCCAGGCTGGGGTGTTGAAAAACTTGATCTGAGTGTCCAGGTCAAACCAGCCTAACTGGGCACCTGGACATCTTCTGGGAAGTGAAGGCAGCCAGCAGGACATTGTCCTCATCCCCAGCCAGTGACAGAGGGTGAAGGCAGCCAGCAGGACATTGTCCTCATCCCCAGCCAGTGACTGATGGTGAAGGCAGCCAGCAGGACATTGTCCTCATCCCCAGCCAGTGACAGAGGGTGAAGGCAGCCAGCAGGACATTGTCCTCATCCCCAGCCAGTGACAGAGGGTCTATACACATATGAGGCTAGCATCATATACCCATTTCTACCCATGACATTGAAAGGGTTCTGTACAGGTGGCTTGTATGACTCTGGTTTGTGTCTTTATATGTGTTATGTCGGTCTCTTACACAATTTTTGAATACAGAAGACTGATTGTCCTACTATTTTGTTATCTGTAGTGACAGCTGAACATAAGTTGCCCAGTAAATAATGAACAGCCAGTAAAGACTGAGATTGATTGCAGTGTCCTGTAAGAGGACATTCTGTGTTGAACTGCACCATATCCAGGACTATATTTTAGCCACACACACACTGGCAGTGCTGCCCTGTCTCACTCACAACTGTCAAAGTCTCCACAATGTTCTAGTGAGTGTACATCTCTGTACAATCTGTTCTCCACAATGTTCTAGTGAGTGTACATCTCTGTACAATGTGTTCTCCACAATGTTCTAGTGAGTGTACATCTCTGTACAATGTGTTCTCCACAATGTTCTAGTGAGTGTACATCTCTGTACAATCTGTTCTCCACAATGTTCTAGTGAGTGTACATCTCTGTACAATGTGTTCTCCACAATGTTCTAGTGAGTGTACATCTCTGTACAATGTGTTCTCCACAATGTTCTAGTGAGTGTACATCTCTGTACAATGTGTTCTCCACAACGTTCTAGTGAGTGTACATCTCTGTACAATGTGTTCTCCACAATGTTCTAGTGAGTGTACATCTCTGTACAATGTGTTCTCCACAATGTTCTAGTGAGTGTACATCTCTGTACAATGTGTTCTCCACAATGTTCTAGTGAGTGTACATCTC
This sequence comes from Cepaea hortensis, assembly GCA_963921405.1. Classification (NCBI taxonomy): domain Eukaryota; kingdom Metazoa; phylum Mollusca; class Gastropoda; order Stylommatophora; family Helicidae; genus Cepaea; species Cepaea hortensis. Next base: position 71,138,776 of record OY992882.1, read on the forward strand.
TGTACAATGTGTTCTCCACAATGTTCTAGTGAGTGTACATCTCTGTACAATGTGTTCTCCACAATGTTCTAATGAGTGTACATCTCTGTACAAAGTGTTCTCCACAATGTTCTAGTGAGTGTACATCTCTGTACAATGTGTTCTCACTAATATACCATTGACTCCTGTGGCTGATGTTTGTAGCTGCTTTAACACCACCCAGTATCTTATAACAAAACAGAAAGCTCATATTTTGGTTCCTATTTGCATATGAAATAACTGGATATATTTTGTGACATTATTGAGCACTTGAGTTCTTGTTCTACATCGCCACCATCCAGCTATATGCTGCTTAAACATCAACGCATGGTTTGTATTATGTGCTTGATCTTTATTTACATTTCATGTAAAGAAACGTGTTATTTTAGAGGGCATGATCTCATCACACTTCTGCCATATTTAGCTTATATGTGTGTTGTGCATGATCTCATCACACTTCTGCCATATTTAGCTTATGTTTCTTGTGCATGATCTCATCACACTTCTGCCATATTTAGCTTATGTTTCTTGTGCATGATCTCATCACACTTCTGCCATATTTAGCTTATATGTGTGTTGTGCATGATCTCGTCACACTTCTGCCATATTTAGCTTATATGTGTGTTGTGCATGATCTCATCACACTTCTGCCATATTTAGCTTATATGTGTGTTGTGCATGATCTCGTCACACTTCTGCCATATGTAGCTTATGTTTCTTGTGCATGATCTCATCACACTTCTGCCATATTTAGCTTATATGTGTGTTGTGCATGATCTCATCACTTCTGCCATATTTAGCTTATATGTGTGTTGTGCATGATCTCATCACTTCTGCCATATTTAGCTTATATGTGTGTTGTGCATGATCTCATCACACTTCTGCCATATTTAGCTTATATGAAACACTGGCAGTGCAATTGTATTGATATTTCTGTTTGAAATTTGTACAAGAATATCTTTCATATTTGCAAAGTTAATGTTATATTTGTCACTATGCTGTGATTATTGACTGTTGTATTTCTTTTTCTAAACTGATACTTAACAGTTTTGTTGTGAACCTTAAACACATATATTTTTGAGAGTATAATGGAGGAAAATTGTAGAAAAGCTGTGAATTTTCCATTCACATAAACACTACTTTTGTTTCTCAGTTCATGCAGTTTTAATGTATGCATGTGTCTTTTTTATCTTATTTATTTATTTAACAGTAACCAGAGTGTACAGATCAGCACCAGACATTTACTCCTTCATTTGTCTTCTGACTCTTGAACATGTGCATTTTTATTTATATCTATAATATAAAGTTAGTTACATTTTGTGTAACAATCGGACTTATGTGTGTGTATTCATGTAGTTTACATACAAAGTGACTTTTATTACCTTTCCTTTACCTTCTCAAAGAAAATAGCTCTACAGTCCCGTTGTGAGCCGCCTGTTTTGTCATTCTTTACCAAGTTGGCTTTGAGTCCATCACAGTGTAATGCTTCTCTGTTGTTTTCTGAATGTGGATCCTACTATTTCCTGTCTGTGATTATTTCAAATTTTTTGCTTTTGTTCATCTTTTTTTTTTTTTTTTTTTACATATTATAACATTTGGTCATTAGAAATCAAGGCACACACTTTGCAATTGTACCATGATATATAGTTTGACAAATGTTACATGTAAGTTAAAACAATGAAAACAGCCTAACACAGTGAGAATTCAATGTCTAGCATGCTGGTGAACCCCTAGCACTGTGGAGAATGCACGTATACGTAGACCACAATCCCAGACACTGTAAATATTCTCTTGTGGCCAGGTTTTCTGATGTGAAATTTGGGTCTGGACAGTGGCTCGTTTGGGCCTGGACAGTGGCTCGTTTGGGCCTGGACACAGGCTCGTTTGGGCCTGGATAGAGGCTCATTTGGACCTGGATAGAGGCTCATTTATGCCTAAACAGCAGCTTGTTTGAGCCTGGACAGTGGCTTGTTTTGAACCTGGACAACGGCTTGTTTGGCCGCCTCTCTTCAGTTTCCAACAGCCAAGGGATTTTTACATATGCAGCCTGCACACCTATTTTTTGACCTTCATCTGATGTTCAATCCACTACCTCAGAATCAGAAGGGGTTATACCTTCCTTGTTTAATTTAGTCAAATTGGATACTGTTCTCATGGTGATAAGTACAGGGTCTGCTCATATTAAAGGCAGACATTGTACCTCCAAGCCATTCCACCTGCAGATAGAAGTAAACCGTGCTGATGCCATTGAAGTGTGCCTTCATGTCAGTGTTGTCGCCCGTGTGTTCTGTGTGTGTTCAACATTGTGGTATAGAGTGAAGACATGAACCTGGAATACACAGGTGCAGCTTATAATTGAGGCTTTTGTAATGTGGGTCTTCAGAAAACGGGCCAGTTTATTCTATACAAAACTATACATGCAAGGAAGTTCTATAATGGAGAGCAAATGAAAAGTCCAGGTACTTTGGTAAATAAAATGAGAGAAGGTAATTTGTTTATTGAGACCAAAGTGAATTCAGGCTTGTTTCTGTTCAGTGTGTGTCATGTGCATGTTTCTAGTGCCACTGTCTGTTGTCTTTCAGGTCAAGGTTGTCACTCATGGAAACAGTGTTGCCTGGCACTTAGTAAATGTTGACATTTGTGTGACTGTGTTTGCCTGTTCCACTTTGTGCTCTTGCCTGACAGAATGGTGATGCTGAGGTCGTGTTAAATGTGTCACCATATATATTTGTTCAGATATTATCTGTCGATGCAGTACACTTGTTGATGACCAATTATAGTATTCAAAGCATTATTTGTTCTGTTTTTACAAGTGCTATTTATTATTGATGGAAACCATTGTGATAGTTTATGTTTGATCTACTTTTACTGGCTTTTTTGCGGTTTGTGCAATACAAGATAGGATTTGATAGTGCCATTAAGATACTGATATCTGTTGGAAGATGGAAGAAAGATGGGATGAAACGAATGGTTAATTATACATTTATAAGAACTTGCAATCTCTTGCTTCTGTTAATGGTTTTTGTTTTGTTTTTATTGATATTGCAATTGTGAACATGATTGTAAACAGAGATGACTGTATTATGGTGAAGGATGGCTCAGCCTTGCCACATGAAGCTGAAAGTCAACATGTTCTGGTCGTGTGTCACAACATTCCCGTTAAAGTTGAGTCCTGGAAGACATTTCTTGTGTCCCAGCGGCTTGCTGATGCCATTTAACATGTGTCAATGGAGGTGTTCCTGAGCTTGTTCACATGTCTATGCATAGCTTGCTGTCCTGTGTTCACATACATGACAAATCATGACAGCTGCAAAATGTGGAAGGCATTCTGACAGTACAAGTTAACAAATGGTGTTTTAAGTACAGTCATTAAGTGAAAACAGTAAGTGACATTCACAGTTTTCCAGTAATCATCTCCATCTATTGTTTTTGTTTAATACTTTCATGAGTGTATTCGTGTTTGCACTGTCATTTGACTTGTGAGTGCAATTTTGTCTGAAATCCTGAGGCTGCCACCAGAGCTAAAGAGTTTGTGCTCTACGTGAGGCTATAGACAGACAGCTGCTGTGTGTGAGGCTATAGGCAGACAGTTAGCTGCTGTGTGTGAGGCTATAGGCAGACAGTTAGCTGCTCTGTGTCAGGCTGTAGACAGACAGCTGCTCTGTGTCAGGCTGTAGATAGACAGTTAGCTTCTCTGTGTCAGGCTATAGGCAGACAGTTAGCTTCTCTGTGTGAGGCTATAGGCAGACAGTTAGCTTCTCTGTGTGAGGCTATAGGCAGACATTAGCTGCTGTGTGTCAGGCTATAGGCAGACAGTTAGCTGCTCTGTGTGAGGCTATAGGCAGACAGTTAGCTGCTGTGTGTGAGGCTATAGGCAGACATTAGCTGCTCTGTGTGAGGCTATAGGCAGACAGTTAGCTGCTGTGTGTGAGGCTATAGGCAGACAGTTAGCTGCTGTGTGTGAGGCTATAGGCAGACAGTTAGCTGCTGTGTGTGAGGCTATAGGCAGACAGTTGGCTTCTCTGTGTGAGGCTATAGGCAGACAGTTAGCTGCTCTGTGTGAGGCTATAGGCAGACAGTTAGCTGCTGTGTGTGAGGCTATAGGTAGACAGTTAGCTGCTCTGTGTGAGGCTATAGGCAGACAGTTAGCTGCTGTGTGTGAGGCTATAGGCAGACATTAGCTGCTCTGTGTGAGGCTATAGGCAGACAGTTAGCTGCTGTGTGTGAGGCTATAGGCAGACATTAGCTGCTGTGTGTGAGGCTATAGGTAGACAGTTAGCTGCTCTATGTGAGGCTATAGGCAGACAGTTAGCTGCTGTGTGTGAGGCTATAGGCAGACATTAGCTGCTGTGTGTGAGGCTATAGGTAGACAGTTAGCTGCTGTGTGTGAGGCTATAGGCAGACATTAGCTTCTGTGTGTGAGGCTATAGGTAGACAGTTAGCTGCTGTGTGTGAGGCTATAGGTAGACAGTTAGCTGCTGTGTGTGAGGCTATAGGTAGACAGTTAGCTGCTCTGTGTGAGGCTATAGGCAGACAGTTAGCTGCTGTGTGTGAGGCTATAGGCAGACATTAGCTGCTCTGTGTGAGGCTATAGGCAGACAGTTAGCAGCTCTGTGTGAGGCTATAGGCAGACAGTTAGCTGCTGTGTGTGAGGCTATAGGCAGACATTAGCTGCTGTGTGTGAGGCTATAGGTAGACAGTTAGCTGCTGTGTGTGAGGCTATAGGTAGACAGTTAGCTGCTCTGTGTGAGGCTATAGGCAGACAGTTAGCTGCTGTGTGTGAGGCTATAGGCAGACATTAGCTGCTGTGTGTCAGGCTATAGGCAGACAGTTAGCTGCTCTGTGTGAGGCTATAGGCAGACATTAGCTGCTGTGTGTGAGGCTATAGGCAGACAGTTAGCTGCTCTGTGTGAGGCTATAGGCAGACAGTTAGCTGCTGTGTGTGAGGCTATAGGCAGGCAGTTAGCTGCTCTGTGTGAGGCTATAGGTAGACAGTTAGCTGCTGTGTGTGAGGCTATAGGCAGACAGTTAGCTGCTCTGTGTGAGGCTATAGGCAGACAGTTAGCTGCTGTGTGTGAGGCTATAGGTAGACAGTTAGCTGCTCTGTGTGAGGCTATAGGCAGACAGTTAGCTGCTGTGTGTGAGGCTATAGGCAGACATTAGCTGCTGTGTGTGAGGCTATAGGCAGACAGTTAGCTGCTCTGTGTGAGGCTATAGGCAGACAGTTAGCTGCTGTGTGTGAGGCTATAGGCAGGCAGTTAGCTGCTCTGTGTGAGGCTATAGGCAGACAGTTAGCTGCTGTGTGTGAGGCTATAGGCAGACAGTTAGCTGCTCTGTGTGAGGCTATAGGCAGACATTAGCTGCTCTGTGTGAGGCTATAGGCAGACAGTTAGCTGCTCTGTGTGAGGCTATAGGCATACAGTTAGCTGCTGTGTGTGAGGCTATAGGCAGGCAGTTAGCTGCTCTGTGTGAGGCTATAGGCAGACAGTTAGCTGCTGTGTGTGAGGCTATAGGCAGACATTAGCTGCTCTGTGTGAGACTATAGGTAGACAGCTGCTCTGTGTGAGGCTATAGGCAGACAGTTAGCTGCTGTGTGTGAGGCTATAGGCAGACATTAGCTGCTCTGTGTGAGGCTATAGGCAGACAGTTAGCTGCTGTGTGTGAGGCTATAGGCAGACAGTTATCTGCTGTGTGTGAGGCTATAGGCAGACATTAGCTGCTGTGTGTGAGGCTATAGGTAGACAGTTAGCTGCTCTGTGTGAGGCTATAGGCAGACAGTTAGCTGCTCTGTGTGAGGCTATAGGCAGACAGTTAGCTGCTGTGTGTGAGGCTATAGGCAGACATTAGCTGCTGTGTGTGAGGCTATAGGCAGACAGTTAGCTGCTGTGTGTGAGGCTATAGGCAGACATTAGCTGCTGTGTGTGAGGCTATAGGCAGACATTAGCTGCTGTGTGTGAGGCTATAGGCAGACATTAGCTGCTGTGTGTGAGGCTATAGGCAGACAGTTAGCTGCTCTGTGTGAGGCTATAGGCAGACAGTTAGCTGCTCTGTGTGAGGCTATAGGCAGACATTAGCTTCTGTGTGTGAGGCTATAGGTAGACAGTTAGCTGCTCTGTGTGAGGCTATAGACAGACAGCTGCTCTGTGTGAGGCTATAGGCAGACAGTTAGCTGCTGTGTGTGAGGCTATAGGTAGACAGTTAGCTGCTCTGTGTGAGGCTATAGGCAGACAGTTAGCTGCTGTGTGTGAGGCTATAGGTAGACAGTTAGCTGCTCTGTGTGAGGCTATAGGCAGGCAGACAGCTGCTCTGTGTGAGGCTATATGCAGACAGTTAGCTGCTCTGTGTGAGGCTATAGGCAGACAGTTAGCTGCTGTGTGTGAGGCTATAGGCAGTTAGCTGGCTGCTGTGTGTGAGGCTATAGGCAGACATTAGCTGCTCTGTGTGAGGCTATAGGCAGGCAGTTAGCTGCTCTGTGCTAGGCTTTCGGCAGGCCACCTTGCGAAAAGAGACAGAGCCATATGGGATAAAACCTGGTGCAATAATGTCGATCCTCTCGACTTTTACGACTTTTTTTTTACCCTAGTGAATTGTCTGGAGTGTGTTCCATATCTCTGATTATTGCCTGCTCATATGTACATGTTTATTGCACTAATGGTTTCCATATATTTTGATTTCCAATTTGCATCATCATTCAACTCTTGTAGTTTGTTTTAAATCCATGTCTGAATAAGCATTAAAAAGTCATTGGAATAGTCAACATTCTTAACACATCCTCAGCTTGAATATATGATATAATAATATATGATATGAAAATAAGTACACATGGGTAGGACAAAAGCAATGACAATAGTTAGAAACTATGGCTCAGAATGGAAGAACACAACACTTAACCTGGGCAGACGAGCAGATAAAAGACTAAGGAGAACATTTTTAAAAGCAGACACATACGGATGTGTCAATGCAGACATATAACAATGTCCTAAGACACTTGAGAAACTGAGTGCTCAGATGTACCACCGAGGGTCAAACATAAGTTGAACTTATGTCAATGATTGACATTGTTTGTCCTCCAGATAACAGCAGCAATACAGCCTCCAGTCCTGACAGTGACATCACATTACTCAGCTCATGTACAGGATTTCTGTACAGAATAACTGTACAGGATTTCAATAAGGGTACATAACCAGCTGGGCAGCCGTGGGGCAGATTTGTCCAATTGATTTGGACTCACAGGTTGACCAGCCTAAAATGGGCAGCAGGAAATGTCTGGGGAGGTTAATGGGAGGTCAATGGTCTTCTGTCATCTGTTCATCCTGCCTGTCAATGGTTGGGGGGCAGTAGGCCAACACATTCTCAGTTCCAGTCTGACAAGTCAGAGTGCAATGAATGGATGAGGAATTGTTTAGCAGTGTTCTAGAGATTGTTCACACAAGGAAATACATTCTTGGACATCTCAGTCAGATCTGGATATGCTCAGCTCAGGCCAAAGTGACCAAACCAAAACAAAAACAGTGGTCAACACCAGTTTGTTCCCAGAGATGTTCTTGGTTGATTTGTGATTTTATGTTGAACACAAATGTAAAATCAGATTTGTCCAACCAGGCACAGAATGACTTGTGAATATTACAGCAGCCCCTTTCAGTTCATGTTGTATGTGCCACAGTGTCAACAAAGGGCGAGGTGTGCATGACTTGTTCTGAGATATTATGTTTGTCTTGTTATACCAGTGTTATGTTTACTTAGATACTTTCCCTTGCTGCAGAACTGTTTTCATTACCCCATTTCTGGTTCCATCTGTTATGTGAGTGATGAGTGCATCCTTAATCCTAAAATGCAATGTATGATGTCTCTGACTGCTTTGTTATAGTTGATTGAATCATACTTGCTTATGTGAATTGAATCTTATTCATTGAGACAGATAGGAGAAAAGTAAATAATAACTGGCTTTTTTACCATCATCAAAAAAGGTGTCCAAAAATGTTGCTTGTTTTGTGATCAGTTGGAAAGTAAGATATTACAGGCGGACGACTGTAGATGATCAGTTATTGAAGCATATGTCATGTGTTTGGTCAAAACATCTTGGAGAACAGTAGAGAAACATGAAGAAGAAGTTCAAATATGATTTTCTATTTTCTTTAATTGCCTGATATCAGCAGAAAACTGTTTTTGTGGTCATGAACAGAAAAAATGCATTTATCAAACTAAGCTTTCATTTTTTAAAATACACATATAGTTATTATTTTCTTACATAATATTCTTTGTGACACCTCAGAAGTCAGCTTGAAAGCTGGCCTTATTTTTTAATGAAAATACATTTCTGCCTTGCCCACGGCACATGGTGCAAACACGAGAGAATCATAGGAGAATGTGTAGCTCAGATGTAATGACTATGTGGGATTCACATTGAGTTAGTCAAATATAGCAACACTTAGAGAGATATTCTAGCCCCTTCTTAATGCTCTCAGCAGGAAATTGTGTGAAACACTGCAGTATTTGATGTGTTCTTGATGTGACTATAGATCAGCAGTCTTCACATATAACATGGAACAGTCACAGAACTTTTGTAAACACCACAATGAGGTTGCTCTGACACAAGTAGCAGAGCACAAATATTCACTGTCACTGAGTGAGCCATGTGGTGATTGAGCAGAATAATGTGTGTGGTGTTTTCTAGCTAGTTCTTCTGTGTTGTATTTAGACAAGCCGTAAGCAGCAGCCTTGCAGGCCATTGCTACAGACACGACGTCTTCTGTGATCAGGGCATATTTAGCCAGGTGTCCACATTTGTTCATGGTCACAGAATGTTGTGACCATCCCTGACATTGGCAGGGAGAGAAGTAGCCGGTACACAGCTCAGATTCATGTACACAATTGTTCATGGTAGCAGTGTTTTGTGACAATTACTTAATTGGCAAGGAGAGGAGGAGCTGGTACAACTTAGATTCATGTAACAAGCTTAGATACATGTACACAGTTCAATAAGATGTACATAACAGATACATGTACACAGCTCATATATGTGTACACAATACAGATAAAGGTACACAGCTCATATATGTGTACACAATACAGATACAGGTACACAGCTCATATATGTGTACACAATACAGATACAGGTACACAGCTCATATATGTGTACACAATACAGATACATGTACACAGCTCATATATGTGTACACAATACAGATACATGTACACAGCTCATATATGTGTACACAACACAGATACATGTACACAGCTCATATATGTGTACACAGCTCATATATGTGTACACAGCTCATATATGTGTACACAATACAGATACATGTACACAGCTCATATATGTGTACACAACACAGATACATGTACACAGCTCATATATGTGTACACAACCCAGATACATGTACACAGCTCAGTGTGCACAGTGCTCTTGATATTTTTTGTGTTTTGTTGGCATATCCTTTACAGGACATCGCTGAATATATGGTGATTTCCCACAGAGAAGTGTGTATCATGTGACCTGTACATGTCTTTCATTTGTTTCCACAAACCATATAAAGTGATGTGTACGGGTGTGATTTCTGGTACATACACAACACATTGCAGTTCCCATTATTGTTTGTAATGGTAGGGAACCATAGTTTGTTGCTGTGTCAGTTACCCATGTGATATATGGTATTTTAACTGTCTTCTTTTTAGTCCTATCACTATCAGTGTCGTTGGGTTTGCTTTACATGTGCACAATATTGATAATAAAACATGAATTGAATACTGGCGTCCTCTTGCTTCCTTGAGATAATGATACCAGATGAATGTGAAAGAGCTGCTGATACTACATGTGTTCAGATTGATACCAGTAGATGGCCTGGTGATGTACAATATCAACACATGAGGTAGTGTATGGAGCTCACACACATAAGTTTGTGATATAGAGAACAGTCTTATACTTCCGTGGGAACTGACTTCCAGACATCTCTGGCGTGGGGAATAACTTGTCCACATTAGAGATGAGGGTATATAATCTCGACATGTAATGCAATATGAGAAATAATTTCACAGTTATAGATTGGCACTCATAGAAAGCAAGGACAGAAATACATTTCAGAGGGGAGACTAGACAGTATGTACACTGATATCTATAGTCACATGGAGATTGGACCTGCTGAATGACAACAGCACCCCGCTGAAGGAACAAGTGCACTTGGACATACGACCAACCAGACACCCCAAGAAAGGTGTCATAGGCATGTCTATCTTCCAGCTGAAGCCACAACAGGGATGTGGACAGAATGTGTATCCAGCCATTGTAATAGCTCTGTAAGTCTCGGAAATGTATTTGAACCAAACATGGGTTAGATAACAGTATGCTGGGTCTGGTACATAACAAATATCTCAACCTGAATCAGCTAGACTGTGCAATATTAGTCTTTCTCTTTCAGCCCATTATCTCCTATACATGAATACTACTTCTCTTGAAACAAACTGACAAGTACAGTGCTGCTATTTTCCCCCAAAAATACAAAATTTTAAAGTCAACAAAGCATGAAATGTTTTGGACATGTAAACAAAGTCGCCATCAAGTGCCATCTCTGCCTTGAAGGTCGACTGTCATGTGTCTCCAGCACTCTGGCTTGTCTTCCCAGTGTGCTCTGGCTGGTCTGGTGGAGTCCATCTCTTTGGATGTTGTCCTCCCACATGTAACATTGTCTGCCCCTTGCATGCCTCACCTCCACTTTTCCATTCAGCACAGCCTTTAACAAAGAGCTGTCTCATTATGTGGCAGTGGTACCTGAATTGTTTGACCTAGATCTCATTTAGTCATGTTTGCTCCAACCCCAAAGTGTGTAATACCTCTGTGCCCATGTTCTCCCCCTGCCATTATATCTTCCTACTTGTCTATGTATCCAGATTTCAAAAACTTAATTTTATCCTCACGTTATTCATTCCTATATCAAAAAATGTATTGGCTTTTTCAAGTGTCTTTCCTTTCAATGTAATTTTCCAGATTGTCTTGGACAATCAACACCAGCATTTTTCAGCTGCTATTGATGTTTTGGCGAGCTTTACGTTCAGTAGTTTGCCATTGCTTTCTGAATGACCGGTTCACATATCCCCACAAGTAACCAACGCGATGCGATCGGCTGCTGAATCTTGTGCAGCTGTGTTTTGTATGAGAGTATACAGGATGAAGATCGTAAACTGATTAGAGACATCAGACGTAGACAGTCACAATTTTTTGAGCATGTTATAAGAAGAAATGATTTGGAGAACTTGGTGACAACTGGTAAGATCGAGGGGAACAGACCAAGGGGAAGACCTAGAAGCAAGTACCTGGATGGCTTGGCCTTGTTGCATGGTCGAGACAGAAACACGAAGCTGATCCACGACTTTGGTGATCGAGTGAGATGGCAGAACATGACCGCCCACGCTTACCGGCATGGCACATGATGGATGGATGGATACAGGATTACGAACAACGACCTTAACATCTACGCCAGGGAGACTGGTAGTGATAGCATATACTTATATATTAATTCCACCTCTTCATTATAGCACCTTCCTCTATCCTTTATTTCAAACATTGTGTTTACTCTTATTTTTCCTGATGTGGGCTCACTGGTTTGTCTGCACACGTTTTTTGTATCTTCAATAGAATATAATACAATTGTCTTGCATTGCTTGTTTAACCAACTTTCTTTTGCATTTACATATTTGTCTCTTATTTCTGTATTGATCTTATCATATTCTTGTTTTGTTATTTACTTTGTTTTCTTATGTCCATCAACTTTAAGCGGCCGAAGAACTAACCCGGGAGCTGGTTGAATATCAAATGGATATAACAGCAATTCAAGAAATAAGGTGGCCAGGAGAGGGTACTTTAGAGCAAAATGGGATGATTGTAATATATGGAGGAAACACCCAAAATAAACATGAATTAGGAACAGGATTTGTCATCAAAAAATAGTTACGGGGGAACGTTTTAAACTGTAAAACTGTTAATGACAGGATTAGTAAATTACGAATAAAAGGTAAATGGAAAAATATAACGATGATTAATGTACATGCACCTACTGAAGAGAAAGAAGATGATATTAAAGAAGACTTTTATAATGATCTGGAAGATGTCACAGAAGAAACCCCCAAACAGGATATCCTGATTGTGCTGGGAGACTTCAATGTAAAAATAGCTAGAGAGCAAACTTATAAAAAAGTTGCCGGTATGGAAAGCTTACATACAACTTCAAATGACAATGGATAGAGAGTCATCAACCTAGCAGAAGCCAAAGGACTGCAAACAGCAGTACCAGACTGCAAAGAAAGGATATACATAAACAAACTTGGAAATCATGACAAGAGAACCTATAATCAAATAGATAACATTTTAATTAACAACAAAAATGCATCAAACATACAACAGGTTAGAAGTTATCTTATAGAGGAGCTGAGTGCCACAGCGACCACTTCCTCGTTGGAGCAAAATTTAAAATAAAAGAGAGCATTCTATGCTAAACTACAAAGGTTACACTCAACATTTAACAGAGAAAAACTACAAGAAAGTACAGTCAAAGAGAAATTTGCAGATGAAATAAAATGTAAACTTGAAATTCTACAAAACCTGTTGGAGGAAAGCGTTGACCAAACTTGGTTGAACATCAAGAATACAATTCAAACTACCACAGAAGAATGTCTCGGTGTGTCAACCACGCATAGACAGAATAGATGGTTCAATCAAAAATGTGGAGAAGCAGTCATTAGGAAAAAGAATGCCAGATAGTTGTGGTTAAATGAAATCAACAACATCCAAAATGAAGAGCAATATAGAACTGAATGTAAAGAGGCTACAATAATAGTTCGGCAACAGAAGTGAGAATATATGAGCAATATAATCAAAGATATGGAAACTAACCAACAGAAAAATGAATCTAGAAAGTTTTTTTAAAGAACTGAAGTCAATGAAACAACACATATGGTTTAAAAGACAAAAATGGGAATATGATAAATACCAATGAGGAAATGTGTAACACATGGAAAGAATACTTTTGTGAATTACTAAATTGTGAAGCTCCAAGTAACACTTTCCCACAGGAAGCGATTCTAAAGTGTGAACCACAAATTGAAGAACCTGCTTTTGAAGAAATCCTATGTGTAATAATCAATCAATCAATCATGTGCCATGCCGGAAAGCGTGGGCGGTCATGACTCGCCATTTCACTCGATCACCAGCGTCGTGGATCAGCTCAGTGTTCCTGTCTAATCCATGCCATGTGGCCAAGCCATCCAGGTATTTTCCTCTCGGTCTTCCTCTTGGTCTGTTCCCTTCGATCTTGCCAGTTGTCATTAAGTTCCCCAATCCATATCTTCTCATAACATGTCCAAAAAATTTTGACTGTCTCAGTCTAATTTCTCTAATCAATTTACGATTTTCATTTGTCTCCTGTAGTACTTGGTCATTGGTTTTTCTGTCTGTCCATGGTATTCTTTGCATTTTCCTCAGAAACCACATTTCTGCAGCCATCAGATGTTTTTCAGCTTGACTGCACATTGTCCAAGTTTCACATCCATACAAAAGAACAGGCTATATGTAATAACACGACTTAAAAACAATAAGGCAACTGGGGCTGATGGAATTGCTGCTGAATTTATAAAGGCAGGCGGCCATACATTACATCTAAAGCTATACGAATTTATAATAAAAATCTGGAGGACAGAAGAATTACCCCATTACTGGAAAGAGTCATTATTGATACCTATCTTTAAGAAAGGAGACACGTTCCAATGTGAAAATTATAGAGGAATATCACTCCTGTCCATAAGCTATAAGATACTATCCGCGGTATTATTAAATAGACTAAAACCATATTCAGAGGATATATTAGGTGACTACAGGCGGGTTTCAGACAAAACATATCAACAATAGATCAGATATTTATCTTATGACAAATAGCCGAGAAAAGTTGGGAATATAAAAGAGATCTCCATAACATCTTTGTGGATTTTAAAAAGGCTTATGATAGTTTCCATAGGAATAGTCTATGGAATGCTATGCGGGAATTTGGAATACCAAGGAAGTTAATCAACATGACCAGACTATGCATGGAAGATACTTATAATATAGTAACATATAAAGGCAGGAAATCAGACCCTTTCCAAATAACACCTGGCTTGAAACAGGGTGATGCACAATAGCCGCTTCTTTTCAATCTGGCTCTAGAGAAAGTTGTAAGGCAGGTAAAGGAGGAATGTGCTACTGGAGGAACATGCAAACTGCTTGGTTATGCAGATGATATAGATATTATAGGAGAAAATGAACAAGACATTGGAAATATTGACTCACTTAAAGGAAAAAGCTCAACAAATGGGGCTGGTTATCAACCAAGATAAGACAGAATAAATGGTAATTTCAAGGAACGGCTAAAAACTCTGGCCACATACAAATAGATAATATGACCATTAAAAGAACGGAATCATACAAATACCTGGGTACAATCTTCAACTGCTCCAACATAATAAGGGAAGAAATACAAGTTAGAATCGACTCTGGAAATAAGATATACTATGCACTTCAACATCTGCTAAAATCAAATGCGCTATCTCGTAACACCAAGATCACAATATACAAAACACTGATCAGACCAGTTGTGCTGTATGGCTCTGAAACCTGGAGTACAACTAAAGGAGACGAAGCCTTGTTACAAACCATTGAGAACAAAGTCTTAAGATGCATCTTTGGACCCATTAGGGATATACAAAGTGGAGAGTGGAAAAGAAGAAGTAACAAAGACATTTATGATCTGTTTAAGTCCCCGCTAATCACTGGTATCATGAAGGCTAATAGACTACAATGGCTGGGGCATATAGAAAGAATGGAAAATAATAAGGAAACAAAACTTGCTTACACTCAGAAAATAAATGACCGTAGACCCCGAGGTAGACCGAGAAGACGGTGGAGAGATAATATACATACAGACCTACAAGCACTTGAGATCAACGACTGGCAAGAGAAAGTCAACCTGAGAGACGAATGGGGGTGGCTTGTATCTGCAGCAAAGAACCGCAATGGCACGGAATGCTGACGCAGAAGAAGAAGATCAACTTCAAAATTTCTTCAATTATTCATTTTCTATTAGCTTTTTGTCTTCTCTTCGGTAATATTTCTTTGCTTATTTGATTAATTGAGTCCCATAGCATTTCCCGTTGTTCAGACTATGTATGTTAGCTATTGAGAAGTAGTGTGTACGGTCTATGCTTGAGTTCACAGCGAGCGAGCACAAACAAAAAACGTTTCTTGCCCCTAAACTACAGTCCACCACTACATCCTCCATTCTTCCCTTTGCATTAAAATCGCCAAGCATTATTTTTTATTATTTGTGATTTTATTTGATATATCGCCAGTTCTACTTCATCATAAAATTGTATTTATTCATCACTACTGCTTGTTGGTGCGTATAATATTTATCTCTATTGGTTTGCCTTTGATTTTGATCATAATAACTCTATCTGAAATACACCAATAACCAACAGGTCCCTTCGGGGTCCTGGCTAAGGTCAGTAGGATCGCCGATTCCTCCGAAGTCGGAGAGTGTCTGCCTGTACGGCGAGGAACCACCAGTCTGCACACCAATAAGCCAGACATGGGACAACGGATACTCACGCAAACCTCAAGTCCTGTATGACATCATACTGATGTTGGACAACAGGATGCCTTCATCCGACATACAGGACTTCGCGTTGGAGCTCAAGCCAACGAACACAAGCAAGCAAGCAAGCAACACCAATAACCAGTAATTGATTTAGCTATTTTTTCCTTAAATAGTAGTCATACTTTTGTGTGTGTATCTCATGTATCTTACTTATGCCTAGGATACTTTGGTGTCAGGTCTTAGTCAGATATGACTGAGCTACCGTATAACAGTAGACGGCACTACCTGCTTTCTGTTAGCGCCGAACGTTGGGCGGCGCTTACCAAACCCGACACCCTACATTGTGCCAACGGCTTCGGGCGGAAGAGCGCAATTGTGATGGTACAGACCTTACCCTGGTGCGAGGAAATGCAACCTAAAGACAAAATGTCATGGCAGGGCAGACCAGGCCCTAAGCCTTGGTTGGCGGCTGGTCTAGGATGGAAGCTCCGACAGGCGGACAGTTAGAGCATTGCTTTGCTGATCCGGCAGCTTCTGCAGCTTGTCTTGTTCAAGATATAGGGGTGTTACCTTTCCTCTGGAGTGAACTAGGCAGGCAGAGAGAGGGATCATGCTGCATGGGCAACACATGATCTCTATATTTTAGCCCAGGCTTTGTGCTATGGAGAGGCAATAATTCCATCTCTTGTCTTAACTGGTCTCGGAATCAAAGCGAGAGGCAACTGTTAAAGGTTAGTTAGTTAGTTAGTTAGTCGCGGTTCCAACTTCACGGCAACGGGTCGTCCCCATATTGCTCCGTTCCTGTGCCAGTGAATATCACAAAATGCTCCTCACTGCCCCATGTGAACAATGGAATAGACAGGAGTGTCGGCAAGCCAACAGCCCGCACAGGTACACTGTGCATAATGCCGCCGCCAGAATGCCAACACAAAAGTCCTCCACGAAAAATACAGTTCATCGTCGATGAAAACGGCAGTCACCAGAAAGACTTCATTGACCGGGTTTTTATCCCATATGGCTCGGTCTCTTTCTACAAGGAAACCCACCGAAAGTGCTGCACAAAGCACGAACTCCGTAGCTACAGCGACGACTCCCAGGAGTCTCCTGAAAAATGCACTCGTGAACCAAAAAGGCAAACCAGTCAATCCAGCAACAGCCGGCAGCCCATGCGTTCCGAACATACAGTTCACGCGAAAAACCGCGGACAGATGCAAAAGCATTCCACGTGAAATTCACAGCTCACAGTGTCGCGCCACGCACTCACTCAGTAGCAGGGCGACGGAACCATAGCCTCCTTAGTCGCCTCTTACGACGTGCATGGTAGGCAACAGTGTTACTATTCTTTGCTCCCCCGTATGGGCCCCGTATGTTACGGGTTATAAGTCCCTGTCAATTGGCGTAGACATGGGGCGCCACGCGTTGCCTCTGACGGTGGGATACACCTACAGGTGTCACTGATCAACTACCGCCCGCCTCAAGCTGGGCAGCCCCCGGCCAATTGGGTGCTGATCCGCCACAGCCTGCCTGCTTCAATGGGTTCTTGGGGCTGGGACAAAATCTGGATTGCAGGCTGTAAAACCAATGCACCAGTTACAAATAAAAAGAAAATTAGAAGCCTCAAGCTACGGCTTGCAACCTGGAACGTGAGAACCATGTGTCCAGGATTTTCCACTGACTTGACCAATATTGACGATGTGAGAAAAACGGCTGTGATTGATGCTGAACTCAATCGTCTTAACATTGATATTGCTGGCCTGCATGAGACTCGCCTCGCCGAGAAAGGGTCACTCGGGGAAAACAATTACACCTTTTTTTGGAAGGGTAGAGGGCAGGCAGAAAAAAGGCAATACGGTGTGGGCTTTGCAGTGAAGAATTCGCTACTGGGAATGATTGAAATTCCAGCAGGAGGAAATGAAAGACTATTATCCCTGTGCTTGGCAACCTCTTGTGGTTTTGGCACCATTATTACTGCATATGCATCGACACTCGATTCCTCTGATGATGTGAAGGATTCGTTCTATGAGGAGTTAGACTTCGTGATCAAGGCAGTTCCAAAATCTGACTACATTTATATGCTCGGTGATTTCAATGCTCTTGTGGGCAAGGACTCGAGTTCAATGCCAGTGTGCCTTGGAAAATACAAGATCGGTCGCAGGAATGAAAATGGGCAAAGGCTGCTGGAGCATTGTATTACAAACTCCTTTTTTTTAAAACAAAAGAGATGCATAAGGTCACATGGAAACATCCAAGATCCGGCCATTGGCACCAGCTGGACTTCATCATCACACGGAGACAATATCTGAACCATATATCATTGACTCGACGTTACAACAGTGCTGACTGTGATACGGATCATTCTTTGGTTTTTGCAAGGGTTAGACTGAGACCAAAGAGAATCTACACAGCTAAACACAAATCTAGCCCCAGGATTAATATTATTAACACTCACGATCCTGAAAAGTGCTTTCAGTTTCAACAGCAACTTGAAGATGCTTTCAGCTTTCACTGATCTTCTTCTTCTTCTTCTTCTTCTTCTTCTTCTTCTTCTTCTTCTTCTTCTTCTTCTTCTTCTTCTTCTTCTTCTTCAGCGTTCCAAGCCATTGAGGTTCTTTGCTGCAGATACAATCCGTCTCCATTCGTCTCTCTGGTTGACCTTCTCTTGCCAGTCGTTGATTCCAAGTGGGAGTCTTTGTGGCGAAGTGGTCAAGCCGTTTAACTCGGACTCCGAAGGTTGTGGGTTCGATTCCGGGTCGAGTCCTTCGGTTCACGAGATAAATCTTTCGGAGACTCCGGTTGGTCGTCGCTAGAGCCACGGAGTTCGCGCTTTGTGCGACGCTTTCCGCGCTGCGGAAAGAGACGGAGCCATATGGGATAAAACCCGGTGCAATGAAGTTGACCCTGTCGACTTTTAAGCGACTTTTTTTTTTGATTCCAAGTGCTTGTAGGTCTGTATGTATTATTATCTCTCCACTGTCTTCTTGGTCTACCTCGGGGTCTGCGGTCATTTATCAGTCCGAATTCGAGGCTCGTGTATCCGTTTCGTAACAAAATAGTTTTTACAAAGGTGGGGATGTTAACCCCACGCTTCAACCCCCAACCTGGAGGACCAGGGTGTTTCTCTTTGTCTACCCGTTCTATCCCTTTGACCTGTCCGGCTTGGGAGGCCCTGCTGGTAGCTACGCTACCGCCGGCATAGCTCTCAGGGTCACTTTCACTGATACACCAGAAAATTGTACAGTAAATGAAAAGTTGAGTCAACTTAAGGAAACTCTTTATAAAACTGCCGTAGGGGTTTACGGCATTGTGGATAATAAGAGGCAGGACTGGTTTGCGGTAAACAGCGAGACTCTGCAGCCCTTGATTGATAAGAAGATAGCTCTCTTACGAAGCAAGGAAAGACCAACGCGTAACACTCTGAGTGAATGAATGAATGAATGAATGAATGAATGAATGAATGAATATCTTTATTTTCAAAGGGTTAAGAATTGGGCACGAAGGCCCGTCTGACAATCTGCCCTTCTTCACAATTTCTTCTCATACACTCTTTCATTCAACATCACTTATGAAGCAAATTTTTGACAACAAAAGAACAGTAGCATTATAACGCATGAAAAATAATCAATAACAAATGACTCACTGAGGCAATGTTTAACATGGGCATTATAGGTACCTAAGGGAGGTGTAACGTGCCATACATATGGGAATGTTGTTTGGCTAGTTGTGGTTTGAGATAATTTACCATTATTATTGTTTTTTTTTTTTTTTTGTTTATGGGGGAATGTAGTCAGTACTGAGGTAGTGTTCAAACAGATTGCGAATGTATGTATAATGATTTGTGGTGTCTTTGATTTTTTTGTGTAAGATTGTTCCACAAGTGAGCGGCAGAGTATGCTAAGCTTGTTTTATATAAGTCTATCCTAGGTTTAGGGACATGAAGTATATTTAGTCGCTCGCTATGTCTTGCGTTATATTTAAACAATGGCCAAAGGTAGTTTGGAACATTTTGAAATAGGATTTTGTGAATTAGTTTGGCCTTATTAAAAAGTAGTCGTTTGTGGAGTGGCAGTAACCGAAGACGTTTATGTAGGTTAGAATTGTCGGTGAGTTTTTCACCATTAATTAAACGCACTGCCCTTTTCTGGAGTGAATATAGGTGTTTTGTTATTGATTTGGAGCATCCATCCCAGATTGTGGAGCAATAATCAATATGTGTTTGTATATGGGACGTATAGAATATCTTTCTTGTGTTTTCGTCAAGGAAATTTTTAATTTTGGCAAGTTGATATAATGTTTTGGCTATTTGTTTAACGAGAGCATGAACATGTGAGTTAAAGGTTAGATTTTGATCTATGATAAGACCCAGTGCCTTGTGCTCGGTTACACTTTCTATAGGCATGCTACCAACGTGCAGCTGTAGAGTTCTCTGCGAGTTTAGCGTGTGAAGTCTTTGCCTGGTTCCTATTAACATAGATTTTGTTTTAGAAATGTTGATTTGCATGCGGTTTGTATGACTCAAGTTAACTACCCTATTTATTTCCTGTTGCAATGATACTTCTAGCACAATACGATCTATAGCGTTTGTATGTACTGTGCAGTCATCTGCAAATAGATCGCAGGACGACGACAGATATAAGGGAAGATCGTTTATATAAATGGCAAATAACAGAGGGCCAAGAATAGGTCCCTGCGGTACTTCAATATTAATGGTAATGGCTTGAGATAAAGATTGATTGTGTGATACTATTTGTTTTCTGTCTAATAAAAATGATTTTTATTAATGTCACTGTTTTAAAGCTTACTTTCATTGTTTCTAGTTTTTTAATTAGAATATTATGATCTATCATATCGAACGCTTTTCTAAAGTCTATAAACACCGCTCCACATAGAGTATTGTTGTTAATATTTTGATGCCAGTTTTCTATCATGTTTGTTAGGGCCGTATGACAAGAATATTTTGGCCGAAATCCTGACTGACTGTCAACTATTAGTTTGTGGCGAACTAAGTGCTCTAGTGTTGTTTTGTGGATGTGCTTTTCTAGAGGTTTGGATAGTGAGGATAATATGGAAATTGGCCTATAATTACTCATGAGACAATCGTCTAGAGAACCAGCTTTTAAGAGAGGATACACTTTAGCGTTTTTAAAGGCTGATGGGAAGTGACCTTTAGTGAGACATTGATTATATATAAAAGTTAGTGACTCTCAGATCGCCGGTGCAGCATGGCGAAGGATATGATTACTGATTCCATCAATTCCTGATGAGTTATTTTTCTTTAGGTTACTGAGATGCGTAAATACTTCTGTGGTCGTCATTAGCGGTATGTTGGAGGGAATGTCTCCATAGCATTTGTTTTCACAGAATGATGATAATAAAGATATGTTATGAGGCGAATCTGGTATTGCAGCCTTCAGTTGGTTCATGTCGGACTGAAAGAATCTACTGAATTGAAAAGTATCTACTGAATCATGTAACCTGATTTGATGGTATTGATTGTGATGATTTGTGTTTGTTTGTCAAGGTATTAATTGCTTTCCATATATCTTTAGTGTTGGTTTTATCTATTATTAAGTTCTTAAAATACTTTTTTGTAACAGGAGGTAGAATATAAAGGACAGGAAGACATAGTTTCCTATTCTTTGGTGCTCAAAGACAAAGAAGCGCAACACTGACTT
The DNA here is from genome assembly GCA_963921405.1 of Cepaea hortensis. NCBI lineage: Eukaryota > Metazoa > Mollusca > Gastropoda > Stylommatophora > Helicidae > Cepaea > Cepaea hortensis. The sequence continues at coordinate 71,160,086 of OY992882.1, forward strand.
TTAGTGGGCCAGAGAAGAAAAGGACAATAAGAAGAAATAGAGAAAGAGCACTGTATATATTCTCCTCAGTTAACAAGAAAAGGGATAGAGTTAGACAGAAGATTCCAGGAGTTCTTTGGGCGGGGGATATACTGTTGTATACCCCAGACAAAAGATTACACTGTTGGACTGTAGCAAGATCAATGAGTTTGCACAACAAACTACAGACTAAACAAAACAAATTAAGAACAATAAAATTAGACTTTTATTGACAAAACTGCATGATTCAGGGACAAACAGACATCCTGACATGTCACACAACTGACATATACAGAAATGGGAACCTACGTTCCCACAGTGGATATCACTCACTGCTGCCTAACATCGCTATGAACACGACCAGGTACCCATCTCCACAAACCAGCAAGGACATGGCAACAACGGAGCCTCGGTGTAAACAACAACATAACAGCAGGTAAAGACTCTCTATTGTTATCATCTCAGGACTCATGGACAGTCGGTACATACATAAATGGGAATCTGAGATCCCGCAGTTAGAGATAACTGCTGCCTAGCACTGACTACAGGGGCGGTCTCTAAATGACAGTGAGACCTCAACCATGTTCAGTTGAGTCTAAGGGCACCCTCAACACCCACACAAGACACCCGCATCACATAGGTCGACTGGGACCGGATATAGCAAAGAGCTATAACATAACAAATAACAGAACTATAACCCTAACAGCAGAGATATAGTGGCATAAATAGGTATATGAATTGGGATGTGAGTGGTCTAAAACGACATTAACCAGAGCTGGGGCTCAAGTTTGCTCTACAAACAACAACTATGGCCAAAGGTCACTACCAAGAGTGGGCTTACAAATTGCCAGTCATTTTCATGGATTTCCTCGGTCCTTGTGTGTGGACCACACAAGCCAGTCTTGGTTAAATCTAGAGGTATTGGCGACTCCCTTCTCTAGTCCAGTGACAGGGGAGGGCTGGATCAAGCCTCCCTATTTGATGGTATCTACATATCTACAGCGATCTACATAATCGCTCCTTCGGCCACGGTTGTTACAGTTGAAGAGAGCGGGAAACTGGCGAGCACTCCTTTTTAATCCCTGTTTCCAGAGCGGCTTCCCATCATACCCTAGGGCACTGTAAGGGACGCCGGTATTGGTAACATCATCATCATCATGTGTCGCGTCAGGCGATCAAACATCGCACCCCCCAATTTTTCGACGGTCTCCGTCGAATAAGAAACTGTAGACCCTTAGGGTTTAGACAACCCTAAAAAAAAATACCTGTACATAGGAGAAAAACAAAACAAAACAAAACATGCTCGAAGACATGGCGTCTTGGACTCATTCTGTGAGTGGGATTCCTAATTTGAATTAACATTGAATGACACAAAACAATTAACTAGTAATTTATTATTTGTCCATGTCGTGGAAATATATAACGAATGTTTCTGTCTGATGATGCTCACTGGACATCGTTTCCTCCCACTTAATGTCTATTATGTATCTCTTTTGAATTTTCTATGCACAGGGGAAATATAGGACATCACTGTTCATTCGCCGCTCAACACTTAATATGTTCACTTATGATATCATGAACCTGGATGAACACGCTGGCATGATGAACTTCTCTGCCTCCGCCAATAGGGAAGGGATTTTCTGATGACCACGGGCAATCCTGTCATCGGCCACTTCAAACGAACATGGTGAACTGATGTACAATAAGGGAAACATCCTCCCATGATGATCTCAGGTGATGATGCCACCGGTGGGGATATAATATGGATGTCCAGCGCTCTGCTACTGGTGGGACACACTGGTGGGATAGATTTCTGATGTCCCCTCTTCCAGACAAACAAGGGAAATGTACTTCTATGGGTGGCCCCAGATGTTGGCACCACTGAAATCAGTAGCATGAACAGTCCACAACCGTTCTCCCGAAAGAATCAACAGAATTTTTCTCTTGGACAAGCACAGCCCCGGCCTCTATTAAATATGGGAGCGTTCTGCTCTCATAGAGTCGTCAAATATCTCCGTAGCTTTCTGAGCAAAGCTGGTGGTTTCAGTAGGAATATATATGTATATTCCATAAAACTTTATAGTATAAGTTTGGTGACCTTCGTTGGAGTTTTCGCATTCTTAATTTATACCAGCGGACTCAGACTGAGCGCTGGCTGGGTGGGAAACTTCGGTTCCCTGAACAAGGAATAAGGTCACCTTTAATTTCGACGACTTGAGATATGGTGTAGGTCTGGAGGCTCTTCTCTCAATGCTGTGCTTCTTGGAGACTTGGGAACAAAACCTGAACCCAGTTAATGTCTTTGGCCAGGGACCTCTAACACCCCCAAGAAGGCAGAAAAAAACACATGGAACTACCACCTAAAAGAATCATTGAAGACTGGAACAGACACCAACAGGATAATCTAGAGGCCGCCAAACGTCCTAGGCCAAGGCTCGCCACTTGTAACATGAGGTAGAATATAAAGGACTGGAAGACATAGTTTACTATTCTTTGGTGCTCAAAGACAAAGAAGCGCAACACTGACTTTTAGTGGGCCAGAGAAGAAAAGGACAATAAGAAGAAATAGAGAAAGAGCACTGTATATATTCTCTTCAGTTAACAAGAAAAGGGATAGAATTAGACAGAAGATTCCAGGAGTTCTTTGGGCGGGGGATATACTGTTGTATACCCCAGACAAAAGATTACACTGTTGGACTGTAGCAAGATCAATGAGTTTGCACAGCAAACTACAGACTAAACAAAACAAATTAAGAACAATAAAATTAGACTTTTATTGACAAAACTGCATGATTCAGGGACAAACAGACATCCTGACATGTCACACAACTGACATATACAGAAATGGGAACCTACGTTCCCACAGTGGATATCACTCACTGCTGCCTAACATCGCTATGAACACGACCAGGTACCCATCTCCACAAACCAGCAAGGACATGGCAACAACGGAGCCTCAATATAAACAACATAACAGCAGATATGGACTCTCTATTGTTATCATCTCAGGACTAATGGACAGTCGGTACATACAGAAATGGGAATCTGAGATCCCGCAGTTAGAGATAACTGCTGCATAGCACTGACTACAGGGGCGGTCTCTAAATGACAGTGAGACCTCAACCATGTTCAGTTGAGTCGAAGGGCACCCTCAACACCCACACAAGACACCCGCATCACATAGGTCGACTGGGACCGGATACAGCCAAGAGCCATAACATAACAAATAACAGAACTAAAACCCTAACAGCAGAGATATAGTGGCATAAATAGGTATATGAAAGGGGATGTGAGTGGCCTAAAACGACATTAACCAGAGCTGCCACTACCAAGAGTGGGCTTACAAATTGCCAGTCATTTTCATGGATTTCCTCGGTCCTTGTGTGTGGACCACACAAGCCAGTCTTGGTTAAATCTAGAGGCATTGGTGACTCCCTGCTCTGGTCCAGTGACTGGGGAGGGCTGGATCAAGCCTCCTTATTTGATAATATCTACATCACTACAGCGATCTACATCATCGCTCCTTCGGCCACGGTTGTTACAGTTGAAGAGAGCGGGAAACTGGCGAGCACTCCTTTTTATCCCTGTTTCCAGAGCGGCTTCCCATCATACCCTAGGGCACTCAAGGGTCGCCGGTATTGGTAACATCATCATCATCATCATCACGTGTCGCATCAGGCGATCACATTTTCTTTTCCTTTCGAATAACATATTGAACTTTGTTTCTCAGACTACGGTACATAGTTAGGTCTCTATTTTATGTGCCCTGTCCCGGTCTCTCATAAGTTCAACTACCTTCTGTGTGATCCACAGGGGCTTAGTGTGATGTTTAACACGAACTTCCTTAAATGGAACATGCTTATCAAATATACTTAGAAAGGTCTTCAGCCAGTGGTCTAGAGCATCGTCTGGGTCAGGCAGCTGGTAAACATAGTCCAGAGATGAGTTGAGCAAGTCTTGTAAGAAGACGTCTCGATTGAAATTTTTGTAATTTCTATATTTTATACTTATATGTTTGTGTTTTGGTACCTCTTTTCGACCACGTGCAATACACTGGGTAGTGATCACTCATTGCGTTAATAGGTACAGCACATTCTGTGATGTTGTCAGCACACGTAGTATAAATATGATCTATAAGTGTTGCAGATGATTTTGTTATTCTAGTGGCTTGTTTCACTAACTGTTGGAAGTTATACGACTCTATTATGTTTTCCCATGTTTTGTTTGATTTGTTAGTGTCTATGTTGAAGTCACCTAGCAGTATTATTTCTCTCGCATTACTAAATACTACATCCATCATAGTGGTGAATTTTTCATACCAGATATTTCCTGCACTGGGATTTCGATAAAGATAGCCAACTACTAGGGGTATGCGATGTTGAAGTTTAATCTCAAGCCATACACACTCAATCTCGCAGGTTTCAAAATCTAGCCTGCGGTGGGCGTTAAGAAAGTTAGAAATATAAACTGCAATACCCGTCTCTTGTTTCTGATAGGGATCTCTTCTAATGGTTTTAAAACCTCTGATAGCGATGTCATCATCTGAGATGTTACCATTTAATCGACTTTCGCTAACACCGAACATGTGAAAATTTTGATTAAGCATAAGTGATAGTTCTGGTAGCTTCCCTAATAGATTTTTTTTTTTTTTGGGGGGGGGGGGGCATATCCTTTACAGGACATCGCTGTCAACACTAGCATCTTTCAGCTATATGTTGATTTCTTGGCAAGATTACGCTCAGTAGTTTGCCATTGCTTTCTGAGCGGCCGGCTCAAATACCCTGTAAGTTACCAATGCGATTCGAACCACTGCTGATTCTCACCATCATCACGTTACCGACGAGAGTATACGAGATTACGGAGAAAAGTCATAACCTCTAAGCCACGAAGCCGGCTTCCCTAATAGATGGCAGATGTTTAAATGCCCAATTCTGAGCCCATTATTACTGAGCCAGTGATCGTACTTATTAGACATTTCGACAATGCGTAATCATAAGTTTAAAATCAAAACCAATTTAAAAAGCACACGCACACAAACCTACGACCCTTATTACACTACACACTCTAAAGTACAGAGAAGCAGTAATATCTCTGTCGATATATAAAACAAAATACATACACGGATCCGTAAGGCAGAGCAGTGAAGATCCCCTTACTCACAGTAAAAACACAATTAAATTATTAAAAAAGATATACAGCAAAAGTATTGAAAGGTATACGGCTAAGTACTATCAATTAATATAAAGTCACAACAAGCCAATGTTTGTATAGTGTTTTTTTTTTTTTTTTTTTTTTTTTCAATATAAAATTCAATATCTCATTAACCAACTGAGGGAAAATGATGAGATTTAGTATATAACCTTATCATTATGTCCACCCAACAAAAATTTTTGTTCTGGAGATTTTACAGCAGATTTCAAAGTTAGTTTATATCATATATGCGGTATATTAGTTACGACATAGAGATTACCTCCATGATTTTAACAGTATTACAGCTTCACCAAGAGACGTCCGGGTATTTTTTGAAATTTTCACGTGATTTCCGCTTTGAAACAAACAGCCCGAAGATTCAGAGGTGTCTCCAAATGGGGGTTCTTTCATGAAACGTGATTATATAAATAAACTAGCTGACAAGGCCCGGCTTCTGGCGGGGATCTATCTATCTGTCTGTCTATCTGTCAGTCTGCCTGCCCGCGCGCCCGCCCGTCTGCTTATCTATCTATCTATCTATCTAATCTGCCTACCTGCCTGCCTGTCCGCCAGCCTGTCTACCTGCTTATCTATCTATCTATCTGCCTACCTGCCTGCCCGCCTGCTTATCTATCTATCTGCCTGCCTGCCTGCCCGCTTATCTATCTATCGAATCTATCTATCTATCTGCCTACCTGTCCGCCCGCCCGCCTGCCTGCTTATCTATCTATCTATCTTTCTATCTAATCTATCTGTCTGTCTGCCTGCTTATTTATCTATATATCTATCTATCTATCTAATCTATCTATCTATCTGCCTGCCTGCCTGCCCGCCCGCCCGCCTGCTTATCTATATTTCTATCTATCTATCTATCTATCTATCTATCTATCTATCTATCTATCTATCTATCTATCTATCTATCTATCTAATCTAACTATCTGTCTGTCTGTCTGTCCGCGCTATTAAATATTGATAAAAGTTACTGGAAAAAACGTCAGGACCATGTGTTGAAAGAGGAAGAGGACTATTGGAGAAAGGTTGGATTGAAGGTTGTATGTTTGATTCCGGGCCGCGTCCTTCATTTCAAGAGTGCATTTTTTTTTCGGACACTCCCGAGGGTCGTTGCTGGAGCTACGGAGTTCGTCCTTTGTGCGACGCTTTCCGCGCTACGGAAAGAAACTGAGCCATATGGGATAAAAACCCTGTGCAATGCAGCTGACCCTGTCCATTGTAAGCTACTTCTTTCATTGCACCCACTCCCATACGAATCTGGATACGCCTTTGTTTGTCATCTGAATTTGCAGGTCCCCATTACCGTAAACATAACTTTTTTAGCGAGAAATCACTAGTTGTTAAGCAAAACATCAAAGGAATGTCGCCGCTTTCAATGATTTAAGTTGTTTTTGGACCTATCAAAGACATATTCCTTGGGTGGGGGTAAATATAAGACGGCTGGAAAAATTTCATAACGATGCAACAGACAGTTTTCAAAATAATTGATCGAAGACAAACAAATGTGGACATACTATAGTTGCATATAACCTAATACGTTACTAGATCAAGTAGTACCCAAATATGCAGTTAATCGTTTCAGGAGAGGCTCTTTCTTGTACCGAGATCTGGTGTAGCTTTGTGCTAAGTTGCTAGTAAATACCAGATTGTGTTGGTTGTTGGTATAGCGACATTATAAGTGCTTGACGAAGTGTAGCTGGGCTATAACGTGTGAGGTGCAACCATTCTGGGTTACAATAGAATGGGTACTGTTGATGTCTCATGGGTATGTAATGACTACCAACTACAGCCTCTGGTTGGTGGCTAACAGGAGGTTGTGGTGGCACGTCGTTGTTGCTGAGAGTTGGTTCCTTTCTGGGGAGATTAGGAAACATATCTTCAAAATTATTACCCTCCTGTGTGAAAGACGACGTATTGTACGGACTTGGTGTGGTGGTAGTGTCCAGTCTGGCTTGGATTTCAGGTGCAGTGTTTATGAGTGGTCTGCACACTTCTGGCCTATTGGTACTTGATGTAACGGGAGTATGTCGTCTGGCTTGAGTTTCAGGTGGAGTAGCTAAAAGTGTCCGACGCGATCCTGTATTGGATGTTTGGTGTGTCCGTTCTGGATATTTAATATTTTTGGCGAGTAAGCTGGTGCCCAATGTAGACAAATGTATTTGATCCTTATAAAGACTCTTTTTTGGTGCACCAGACTGTGAAGTGAATGATGGCGTGTTGTTGATGAACTGTATCTTGCTTTGAGAACAGAACTTCTGCAAAATGTTGTTATTTATGTCAGCTAGACAGCGCTGGAGTCTAAGGCAAGCTAGGAAGGATGTGCAAAAGGCTGCCAGGCAGTGTGCAAATGATTATTGGATCAAGTTATGTGAGTCCATTCAAATCGCAAGTGATAAGGGAAACATCAGAAGCATGTATGAAGGAATAAAGAAAGAATAAATGATCAAAAGAAGTGCATCATTGAAAACCTTGACTGGAGAAATCATAACTGATAAGAAACAGCAGATGGACAGATGGGTTGAGCACTATTTGGAGCTTTACTCAAGTGAGACCAAACTAGCGGATGATGCCCTCAACGCCATAGAGGCTCTACCAACTCTTGACCACCTGGACACACTTCCCACCATAACAGAAGTTAAGTGTGCTATAAATGAACTTGCATCTGGCAAGGCTCCAGGTAAGGGTGGGATTCCAATAGAGGTTATCAGGAGTGGGCAAGACACACTCTCTACAGATCCACCATCGAATAGAGCTATGCTGGCGAGAAGGACAAGTCCCACAGGATTTCAAAGATTCAAGCATCATAACACTGTACAAGAACAAGGGCGATTGGAGCGACTGCAATAACTATAGGGGTATTTCACTTCTGTGTATTGTTGGAAAAGTATTTGCCAGAATTGTTCTGCGCAGACTTCAAGTCCTAGGAGATCAAGTCTACCCTGAATCACAGCGTGGCTTTCGACACAACCGGTCTACCATTGATATGATATTCTCATTGCGACAAATGCAAGAAAAATGCAGTGAACAGAATCAACCAGTGTTTATTGCCTTCATCGACCTCACAAAGGCATTTGATTTGGTCAGTCGTGAGGGTCTGTTCAAGGCACTAAAGAAGACTGGCTGCCCACCAGCTCTTCTGTCCATTATGGAATCGTTCCACACAGGCATGAAGGGTATAATCAAGTTTGATGGTGCAACTTCTGATGAGTTTGAAATCAAGAGTGGAGTTAAGCAAGGTTGTGTACTAGCTCCTACCCTCTTTGGAATATACTTTTCACTTCTACTGAAATATGCCTTTCGTGATCAGGATGGTGCTATATACATTCACTCACGCTCAGATGGCGGCCTCTACAATGCTCAGAGATTGAAGGCCAAGACCAAAATTAGGAGGGTACTGATCAGAGAGTTGCTTTTTGCAGATGATGCTGCAGTTACGACCCACTCTGAGGAAGAATTGCAATGTCTACTATCTGCATTCTCCAATGCTTGTTCTGAATTTGGTTTAAAAATTAGCAGAAAGAAGACACAGATTATGTCACAAGGTGCACATGGGGTACCATCAATCTTTATTGACGACGCCGAACTAGAGATGGTAGACCATTTTACATATCTAGGATCAGTGGTAAATAGCAAATTATCCCTAGATCAGGAAATCAACATCCAGATTGGTAAGGCAGCAACAACAATGAACAGGTTAAGAAAAAGAGTCTGGGAGAACAGGAAGCTTACTACCAAAACAAAAGTCCTTGTCTATCAAGCCTGTGTCCTAAGTTCTCTTCTTTATGGCAGTGAAACCTGGACAACTTACTCACACGAAGAGAAACGTTTAAACAGCTTTCATATGCGGTGTCTGCGAAGAATTCTTTGTATTAAGTGGCAAGACAAAATCACAAATACTGAAGTATTGGAAAGATCAGGCTGTGTGACGGTTTATTCCATGCTCAGTCTTCGTAGACTTAGCTGGATAGGACATCTTAGGAGGATGGATGATGGCAGAATACCAAAGGACATCTTTTTTGGTGAATTACAGATGGGTAAGAGATCTCAGGGTCGGCCTCTACTACGATACAAAGATGTGTGTAAGTGGGACATGATTGATACAGGCATTCATAATGCACATTGGGAGCAAGTCGCAGCTGAACGTGTTGGATGGAGGGCAAACATCAGAAATGGAATAAAGACAAAGGAGAAAATTATTGCAGATAAGTCACACACTGAGCGTGTGAGACGTAAGATGGTGCATGATGGTGGAAATGACCACGTGTTCACATGCACCCACTGTGAACGGACATTTGCAGCGCGAATTGGCCTTATCAGTCACATTCGCTACTGCCATAGGTAAAAGTTATTATGCCATTTTAAAGCACAAACTATCGTCTGTCAAGACGGCAAGGTGCCAATGATGAGGATACTTATTTTCATATTTTCCATTTCTCTCATTACATTGTCAAACTTTCCTACGCTAGCTGAGCTAGGAAAGTTTGACAAATGCAATAAGAGATTCTCAAACTTTCATAACTCAGCTAGTGTCCTAACATTCCGAGTTGCTATTGTAAATGTATTCATTTTAGTATTGCCTAGTAAGGATAACATCCAGTTGTTCAGATCTGACCCCATCTGAAATTGTTGGCTTCCATTCTGTCATCTTCAATGACTGTTCCCCAAATGGTAATGAGACAAGCATCTAAACTCATACTGTCCGCGTGTCAGCAACAAACAAACATGCAAAGGAGTCAGTTAGTCAGTTCTGGTAACATTTCCTTTATTTATGACCTTGGCCAAAATATGTCAATCATTTTCGAGCATCAACTCATAAAATGCAGATAGGGAACATTGCACTTGGGGAAACTAGTGTGTTTTTGTGAAAATTTGAAGATTCTCTCTAGTAACACATTATAGATAAAAAAAACATTTTAATATGCTAGTGTATAAAGTAACAAACACAAATGAAGGAGTAACAGAACAATGGTTATACCGTGTACCATGTGATGTAAACAACTGATCACAAATGAAGGAGTAACAGAGAACTATCATTAAAAAAGTTGCTTAAAAGTCAACTTCATCGCACCAGGGTTTTATCCCATATGGCTCAGTCTCCTTCTGCAGCGCGGAAAGTGTCGCACAAAGCACGAACTCCGTAGCTTCAGCGACAACCCACAGGAGTCTCCGAAAAAATTCACTCGTGAACCTAAGGACGATACCCGAAATCAAACCCACAACCTTCGGAGCTCGAGTCAAGCGGCTTGACCACTTCACCACGGAGACTCCCAGAACTATCGTTATACCTTGTACCATGAGATGCAGATAAGTGAGTTTTACCACAAATCTTCAACTTCAGTTACCATATTTGTATTGTCAGCCCATCTCCATGCCAGTCTACAGTCATCCGGTATCTTGTTTTTTGTTGAGCCTGTATCATTTCTTCTCTTCTGATTGTTCTCCCACTATTGTTGGGAGCCACAGTGGTTTAGTGGCTAGATGCTGGCCTGTCGACCCAGTGGTCATGCGTTCACACTCATATCCATGTGGATTGTGGAAATTGACATGGGCTCACAGATTGTGGAAACTGACCTATGCTCACAGATTGTGGAAACTAACCGGGGCTGACAGATTGTGGAAACTGACCAGGGCTCACAGATTGTGGAAACTGACCAGGGCTCACAGATTGTGGAAACTGACCAGGGCTCACAGATTGTGGAAACTGACCAGGGCTCACAGATTGTGGAAACACCTGGGCTCACAGATTGTGGAAACTGACCGGGGATCAGATTGTGGAAACTAACCGGAGCTGACAGATTGTGGAAACTGACCTGGCGTGACAGATTGTGGAAACTGACCTATGCTCACAGATTGTGGAAACTGACCGGGGCTGACATTGTGGAAATTGACAGATCGTGGAAACTGACCTATGCTCGCAGATTGTGGAAACTGACTTGGCGTGACAGATTGTGGAAATTGACCTATGCTCACAGATTGTGGAAACAGACCGGGGCTGACAGATTGTGGAAACGGACCAGGGCTGACAGATTGTGGAAACCGACTGGGGCTCACAGATCGGCCCTGCTTAAAACGGGTACCAGGAAATGTCTTGGGGGTAAAGGCAGCCATGATGGCATTGAACACATCAGCCCTAGAGTGCCAGTTGGTCTAGCACAGTGGTTCTCAACCGGTGGGGAATTTTAGGGTTTTATTTCAAGATCGCGTTAATACAAGAACCGATTACTTGATATTCTTTTCCCCTTCGTACTTTACGGTTCTGTACGTCTCACCCCTTCTAAAATTCATTTTATAAAGTAAGTTGACCCATAAATCATGTTTTATGTGGACGTCTAGACTTGTTTTGGTATGTGCTTCCATTATTACGTATACTGTGTAGGGGCAGGAGCGGGAGGGGGGATTTTAGGTAGGAAATGTGAAGGGGTGGGGGGGGGGATGGCATTGTGAAAATATGGTGAGGGGGGGTTGGGCACGGGCCAAATTTTTAGGTAGAAAATATGAAAGGGGGGTGGGGGGGGGGAGAAATGAGATTCTGAAAATATGGTGAAGGGGGGCACGGGCCAAAAAAGGTTGAGAACCACTTGTCTAGCACCACAAGCCCCGCATGTCTTCAAGCCTGTACAAGACTCCTTGGCTGGTTCATGGTTGACTATCTCATTGTGTGCTAGTGTTTGGTTGGGACATTTGAGAAACAGTTATGTTGTTTGGTAATAACAAACAAGCTGCAGACAACTGAGGACTGTTTACGTACACACAAGCAATTTGACATTAAGAGAAAAGCATGAATACAGTGTGAAATAACTGTCACATTTAGCTTGCATACCTTGATAACAAATGATCAATAATGCAACCCATAAGTGTTTGTGAAATTATTTGACTGTATATGTAAAGGAAGTCTAACCACGCCTTGCTGGTCTGTCTTCTAGCAGGAAGTCAGGTGCCGGACCCTTCCCATGTCACGTGACATATTGGGTATATGGTGCTAGCCCCATATTTGTAGACCAATCAGCACTCAGCGGCTGACGTGGTCTGTGTCATGTCAGCTGCCTTTACTTCCCAGGACATCCCCTGTATCTATTTCAGGCCTGGTCAGTCTGGGAGCCTAGGTCTCAGCCAAGAATGGGGTTTGAACACATGACCACGGGGCCAGCAGGCCAGCTATTGGACTACTTTTTAACACTGAATTGGTAATGACAATATCGGTATATTATTGATTACATCATGGAGTTCCTTTTATGGAGGCATCATTCCCTGCCTAGTTTTATTTGCTCAGTTGTACTGCATCATTTTATCTGTTGATATGCTCGTCTGTGAGATATTTCAAAGTCATATCAACGAGGCTGTCTGTTGGAACTGGTCCCAGATGCTAGTTCCATGTCAGACGCTGACTGCTGTAGGGGCCTCAAGTGTTAGGCTTTCACAGATTCTAGGCTCCATCATAATGAGGTGGTTGGTTGGCCAGTTCCCTTCCTTGGCAATTTCCAGAAAACAGCCGATATCAATTTCATAAGGCGCAGTTGACCCCAGAGCAATACAGGGTGGAAACATATAGCCCTGTCATTACTGGTCTGGAATCCGGACAACTAAATTGACAGGTTAAAACACTAACCACTAGGTGGCTGCTCCTATCTGCACTGGGCTATGTTGACACACAAACAGTATTTACATCAGAACAAAGAAATCACAAGCGTGTTGTCTGGCGTATGTTGCTGCATCTTGTCAGGTGACAAGCGTTTTGTCTGGCGTATGTTGCTGCATCTTGTCAGGTGCATACTGCATTGTTATATATCATAGGAAGTCAATAGATGAATCCATGCTTACTACTATTTATAGTGTTAACTATTGTTCTGGATGTAAATTAACTGGCACAGAGCTGCATGTTTTCTCATTCTTTTCCCATCAATTGTGCCAGTTTCTACTAATTTTGCAGGTTTATTTTTCCTCATAACATACACAAAGCATCTTAAATGTCTATGTGTAAACCTTTAATCAATTTACAGTTTTAATTTATTTATTGTTGAGCTTTCACATTTGTTTTTCTGTCCGTACATGGTATTTTTTGCTGGTCAGTGACAGCCATTTCTCTGTAAAGATTCTCTGTCTACCATCACACACTTCAAACCATAACCAACAACAGCTGCTATGATGCTCAATGAACCACCTGCTTCCATTCATCACCAAGACTAGTATTACCTGGAGACATTCACACCTGGAAGAACCAAGAGGCAGTCTTGACACAACCTCTACAAGATATGATATGCAAACAAACACAGAAAAACTCAGCTAAAGATAACAACAGCTGGATTAATAGAAAAAAACAAATACTGGATTATCTAATATGACTTACTGCAACATCACCAGGATACAAAACACTGGGACTAGCAAACATGCATCAGACAGATAATATTCATACAAAGAGAGCAAAGAACCTGGCAGACACTGAAGTACTGGCAAGAAACAGACAAAACAGGTCACACAGTGTGCAGCTAGGGGGATTTTCTAGGTGACGGGAGGAGCAAGGCAAGAAGTCGTTTGATAGTAATGAGACATGCTGACAACTGAGGTAACTCCTCACAGGTGACTACCTCACAGGTTATTAGATGACTACCTCACAGGTGGAGTAATGAGACATGCTGACAACTGAGGTAACTACCTCACAGGTGTCTACCTCACAGGTTGTTAGGTGACTACCTCACAGGTGGAGTAATGAGACATGCTGACAACTGAGGTAACTACCTCATAGGTGGAGTAATGAGACATGCTGACAACTGAGGTGACTACCTCACAGGTGGAGTAATGAGACATGCTGACAACTGAGGTAACTACCTCACTGGTGACATCTTCCTCATTCCTCTTTTGAGGAGAGTGCATCCCATCTAGTTTTGCATCTCTCAAACTCATAGATTTGTTTGTCCACACTTGCACACAGGACCTTTGGTTTGTTTTCTTTATATGAAAAGATTTGGCAGCTGATTTCACTACCCAAGAGATCCTGGTGACGTGTGATATCATTAGAAACAAAGAGTTTGTGTCAAACTTCCCACGATGGAACCAGCTAACTTCTAACGTGAACACCCAAGCCTCCCAGAACATGACTTGAGATATTCAACTGACATTCCCCCTCTGATGTGTCTCCACCTTGAAGCAGTAGAGGTGCTTGCATGTTCCAATGACCCCAAGAGCTATGCCAACGGTAGCACAGCTACTGGTAGGGTCACCCATGTCGGACAGATCAAGGGATAGAAACCAGATGAAGAGATTGGGTTGTTCAGTTAAATTATTTAACATGGAAAACAAAACTAACAGTGAAAGTTCGTCATCATATGATAACATGTTGAATTATGCTTGCTCTAATGGGTCACACTTGTGCCTTAAAGTTTGCTTTGCCTATCACAAATTAGTGAAGTGGTATTCAAAAGTGGATATATATTGGTTCTCATTCTAATAAGTACAAATCTGTCTTGTGTTTTCTTGACTTTTTCAATTTTGTGTGAAAATGATGTGCTTCAAAATATGATGTTATAATTACGTTTTGATGGTGTTAATGAGCAGCTCTTTTAATATTGGTGAAGAAAAGTGGCGTGTTTGTCATGATTCAGTAAATTAAATTGGATTATCCTCAAATAGGGAGAAGCAGTGTCTTGGTAAGTGAACATTTTTAATAATTGTCACCCCTTCCTTCTAAATAAATGTTACGAAATATAACATTATTATTATTATTATATTTTTAACCTCTTCCAAAAGCATCAATACAGAAGTGTTCCTAATCAATCTCCTTTAATTTGATATATCAATCAATCAGGTGCCGTCTCCGCAATGAAGGTTGGCTGCAATGGATTTCCAACACTGTCTGTCTCTCGCCCTGACTGTACATTCTGTCAGGCTGATGCTCGTCCATCTCTTGATGTTATCCTCCCACTTGTATCATTGTCTACCTCTTGCTCACTTGTCCTCAACCTTGCCTTTCAGTATGGTTTTTATAAGAGTATCATGTCTTTTAACGTGGCCAAAATATTTCACTTGTCACCTCTTTATTTCTTTCATCAACTTTCTCTTCATTCCCAGTTATTTTAGGACCTCTGCATTTTATTGTTTTTGTTTCCATAAAATACAACCTATTCGTCTGTACATTCACATCTCCAGGGCTTCTATGCGACTTTCTATTTGCTTGTTCAATGTCCAGAGGCTTCCGTGCCATACAGTAGCGTTGAATATATGTAGATTTTGACAATTCTCATTTTTAATGCGTTATTAATCTCTCTAGATGTTAATACTGATTTTATGCCATTGAAAGCATTCCTATTCTCTTTTTGATTTCCATTTCACTTCTGCCGTCATCTGTTATTATATGTCCAAGATAAGAGAAACTTGTTACTTGTTCTAGTATCTGCCCGTTTACTGTGATGTTCATTGATGACCTTTCCTTTTCACTGCTAGTTATCATAGTTTTTGTTTTTTGGATATTAATATCTAAGCCACATTCTGCACTGTGCCTGTTTACTTCTTCCACTAGGTCTTGTAACTCTTGCTCACTTTCTGCTAGTAACAGGGTATCGTCAGCATATCTAAGATTGAATTTGATATATAGTATGATATATCTGCTATTTTAACAATTTTTACATAATTACAGTGACACACTCCTACTTCCCATTTTCTGCCACTAATTTTTTGGGGGGTTCAAACCAACTTTTGTTTGGCAGTGAATCAGTTAAATATTATTCATTACGAATGTAAGATCTGGTTTTCATAAGGCAAAAATAAATGCAAATAATTTGTCCAAGCCCGAGAAAAACAGAATGTAGACAACAATTGAAATCATGAAAACAATAGTTAGAATGGATCATTCATAACATTGGGGCTGTTTTTCCTAGCTTTAATACAATTTGTCGTTGCAAAATATCTATGATAAAACTCTTATTTCAATATTCTAATCCACTAATGCGCCAACAAGTGTAACAAAGTCATTCGTAACTAAGAAGATGATGTCTTCGGTTGAAGACCTCGAAGCTTCTCCAGAGTGGACTCAGAATACAGACCTAGTTTCAAGCCAGTTTTTGCACGGTTGGCATTGAAATGTCTCACAGGAAAGGGATTGAAAGGTTTGCTGTTTGTCTTTGCGAGAGCTGACTGACTCAGATGGTGAGGGCATACTTTAGTCAGGTCATGTCCTGCAGGAGAGGAAAATCTTCGTGCTCGCTTGTGTTTACCAGAAGGCTTGTATGAGATCATTACAGAATGCTCACCTTCCTTCCTGTCTATGTCTGAAATGGACCTCATAATCACACCTTTTGCATGATCAGTTTCATCTATCACCGATGTGCTGACTTTCCTGGCTTTTTGCACAGAACAGATGATGTTGTTAGACTCGTCATCACCTGACTTTTTGATGACATCTACAGTAGCAGGTACTGGTACAGTCTCAATGACTGAAGATGAAATTGTTAATACCTCAGGATGGCTGGCAGGGATAGCAATGGCTTCACTGTGACCAATTGATGATTTTCTTGATGATTCATTGACTTTAGTTTGGTCTCTTTCTGCAGTCGAGGATGTTTCTCTCTCCAAAAACAAATCATCCCCACAACCATCTGGACTGGATTCACATCTAGTGACTGCCTCTATGTTCTGTTCTGTGTCTGCTTCATGCTGAGTGTGAGCAAGCTTGGGTTGTGTGTTCTGTTCTGTGTCTGCTTCATGATGAGTGTGAGCAAGCTGGGGTTGTGTGTTCTGTTCTGTGTCTGCTTCATGCTGAGTGTGAGCAAGCTGGGGTTGTGTGTTCTTTTCTGTGTCTGCTTCATGCTGAGTGTGAGCAAGCTGGGGTTGTGTGTTCTGTTCTGTGTCTGCTTCATGTTGAGTGTGAGCAAGCTGGGGTTGGGATATTACTAACTGTACATTGCTGGGGTCCAGCTCATGTTGTGAAGTCTCTGTACTAAGATCTAGAAATTCTGTTGACCGTTCTGTAACTGACAGGATCACATCTTCATCATGGTAAATGACATTACCATCTTTTTTCATATCTGCGTCCTGATTATGCAGTTTTCTATTTAACATCATCATTGGCGAAACAGCAGATGGACTCACAAATCCAGAATCTTCCAGTGCAGACTTTGCTAATGGTGTATATGTTTCATTAGGCAAAGCATCTAATTTGTCCGCTGAAAGACTTTGGCAACTGAGATTTTCAATGGAACAAAGTGTAGAATGCATAGTAAGACAACCAAGAGTATGTTTTTCATATTCTTGGTTTTCATTCTCACAATTTCCTTTTAACTCGATATCCTCACATTTCTCATTTGTATCTATGTGACAATTGTCTGTGTTTCTAGTGAACGTTTCTAATGTCGTAGAGATAACTGTTTCACAAAGCTGCAAACACTGTGCCTCTTTCTTGGCTGTAACTTCAGGTAACAATGATATTTCAGATGCTCTCGCTGTAACTTCAGGTAACAATGATATTTCAGATGCTCTCTCTGCTAATGGAAGATCTACTGGTAATGTATCTAAAGCACCAGGTTCATCAACAGAAGACTGTTTATGTAAGGTAGCAGAATCATTATTTGCTGAATGCCCTGATGCCAGGATATTTGTAGGCAACCTACTTGCTAGATCAGATTCACCGGGATCAGAGATCAGGGAAGTCTTCATCACGGATGAGGCAGATGGTACAGTTTTTACTGGGGGTAGTGCTGCTATTTCATGTGGTGCTGTTCTTTGTGAGACTCCTGCACCTCCCCTGCCCAGGTTACTAGTCTTCATTCGCTTACTTCTGGACACAGCATGTGCATTGGCCACTGCCTGCAGCTGTTTGGTCAGTACAGCACTATTTCCACTCGGCTGAGACGGGGCACATATTCTAGGCCCATCTGTGACGAGTCTGTTTCGAGTGTTGCTGGAGGCTTTCCCCAGAAATAGGTGGTTCATGGCCACAGGACTTTCAATGCTGGGGACGAGTGCTACTGCTGGAGCACTGGAGACCTTTACCTCATGTGCAGCTGAAGGTTTGACTTTTTTCGCTGAAGCAGCTGTTAGAAAAGAGTACAAATGATTAGGAAACTCATAATTAAAAATATCTATCTCTTTTAATTCTCTCTCCTAAGGAAATACTCCCTCATTCCTATAAGAATAAAATGTGCAATGCTTTTATTTTTCTGGAAACAACTGTTTTAAAATCAACAAAGCATATTTAAAAAAAAAAAAAAGTTTTGTGGCATGTAAACAACGTAGCAACATTTTCCTGTGCACAATCCTTAAATACACAGCATATTTTATTCTGAACCAGGATTTTAAAGGGTAATGAGGAAAGGAAATGTTGGCTGAACCCGATGGATGAAAAATGCACTTTTGAGAAGTATAGAAAAAGTGTGTACGTATAATTGTAAAACACTACCCCAGTGTGGAAGTGAACAAAAAAATAAAGACAGTACTTAAATAAATAATGTGGAACATAAAATGACAATGTGATGATGTGAACAACAAATTAAGACTGTACTTACAATCATTCTTTGACTGATTGATAGTACGAGGGTAAGTTAATAAGTAAGTCACAAATGGCTGTAGAAAAATAACTATCTATGATAACAACTTGAAAGTTTATTTTTATACATACATTGTCCCTTTATTTCTCAACATAATTTCCACTAACATTGATGCACTTATCCCATCATTTTATCAGTCCTCCCAAACCAGCTACATAGAACTGCTTGCCCTGTTTTCTAAACCACGTTTTCACTTCACATTCAACTTCGGCATCATTTGCGAAAAGTCTCCCGCCAAGGTGGGTTTTCAGTGGACTTAACCCCTAGCGATTTCCCGTAATGCGGTGCATATTTGGGTAGAAAAAGGTTACGAGGGTGAGTCAATAAGTAAGTCACACAGTTCTGTGGGATGGTAGGTTAATGAAAACAGGGCAAGCAAATTTATTTTATTAGTTTGGGAGGACTGATAAAACGATGGGATAAGTGCATCAATGTTGGTGGAAATTATGTTGAGAAACAAATGGACAATGTATGTAGAAAAATAAACTGGTTTCAAGTTGTTTTCATAGTTAGTTATTTTTCTACAGCCATTTGTGACTTACTTATTAACTTACCCTCGTAATAATACAGAACACAAAATGACAAGGTGATGATGTTGCATACCAGCTATAATAATGTGAGCCTGTCGCTGTCGCTGCTTCAATCGTTCATACTGAAGCTTCAAACTCTGAATGTCTGTTGTCATTCGCTCCATTTCTGGGGCAGTTTTTGATGTGCCTTCTTCCATCTCTGACCCATAAACACCAGGTCCCAGTACAGAAATATCAGACGAGCCAACACTGCCTAAACAGAACAAGATATCATACTAAGTTAATACATTCACTGACATTATTAACAGTAATATGATATTAAAACAAATAACTATGTTGGTATAATTGCATGTTCACAGATCTACTTGTGATAACTATGTTGGTATAAATGCATGTTCACACATCTACTTGTGATAACTATGTTGGTATATTTACATGTTCACAGATCTACTTGTGATATCTTTTTCTTCATTCCTCTGTTGAAGAGGGGAGTGTGCCACACCTAGATATGCACTTCAAAGTTCAGCATGTCAGACTGTGGTATCCATTTGTGTCAGATTTCCTTCCTCTAGTGGGGAATTTACCCCCCCCCCCCCCCCCCCCCCCCATCCTCCAGGGGGGAATTTTAGGGTGTCAGGGGGGGGGGGATTTAAGACCACAGATTGGCAGGCTCAAACTGACTTCAGGACCACACAAAACACGATCGTCGCCCTTTCTTGAATTATGTGTGAGCATGTGGGTGTGTATATATATATATATATATGAGTGTTTGTGTGCATATATGTGTGAGTGTATGTATGTATGTATGTATATATGTGTATATATATATATATATATATATATATATATATATATATATATATATATATATATATATATACACACACACACACACACACTCACACATATATACACACAAACACACACATTCTAGGTGATGGGAGGAGTAAGGCAAGGAGTGCTTTGATAGTAATGAAACATGCTGACAGCTGAGGTAACTACCTCACAGGTGGAGTAATGAGACATGCTGACAACTGAGGTGATGGGAGGAGCATATATATATATATATATATATATATATATATATATATATATATATATATATATATATATATATATATATATGCGTGCGTGTGTGTGTATATATAAGTTTGTGCGGTGTTGGTATATTGGTGTGTATATGTATGTATATTTATATATATATATACACATGGGTGAGTGTAAAGGGGGGAATGACATTTTGGAAAAGGGGGTAATAACACTCTGAACATATGGTGAAAGGTTGCATGGGCCAAAAAAAAAGGCTGAGAACCACTGCTCTAGACAGATTCCCTCCAAGGTAACGGGCTCTATCTACCCATGGGTAGGTTTTCTTTTGTAACAATTTTGCCAGAGCTGCAACCTTACAGCCTACTCTTTGCAATTTTCAACTGCTGTGGGATTTGTGCATCAGACTTCTTGTTTTCTGCCCTTATCTGCAAGGCTAGGTATTCAATCTCACTATCCAAGAGATGAGGGGAATGTGTGATGTCATTAGATACCAATCATTCTTGGGGAAATTTCCAGCCCTATGCTAGGATGGAATGTGCAACTTCAGCATCAAGCAATTAAATGGTTCCTTGAAGGAGATAACATATTGTCTGAGACATGGAGACTTCATCAAGCAATTAAATGGTTCCTTGAAGGAGATAAAATATTGTGTGAGACATGGAGACTTCAGCATCAAGCAATTAAATGGTTCCTTGAAGGAGATAAAATATTGTGTGAGACATGGAGACTTCAGCATCAAGCAATTAAATGGTTCCTTGAAGGAGATAAAATATTGTGTTAGACATGGAGAGATAAAAACAAGCTAAACAGCCATGCATTGTTGTCTCCACCAAATGTGAAGTTGGAACTGTTGAAACTGGAATGAGGAAACTGGTCACCAAACCGACGATGATCCATGACAAAACATGGCGATGAACGGATGTGAAAGAATGGACCAAATGGTTGGATATTACAACACGCATGACAGGAAAATCAAAAAGCAGCAGAAAAGATCTATTACTGAATCTTTTAAACTGATAGGTCAATGCACACATCCTGCACACCATATGCCAAACACAGTATAATTATTACTTCTTAATATATGTCACAAACTCCAACATTAATATGATGACATTTCAAAAGTATCAATAAAAAAGTGCTCTTTGTGCAATCTCCTTTAATTTGATATATATTACAATATATCTACGACCATTGAAAGAACTTTCAAATCTTTACTGTGACACACCTCTATTTCCAATTTTCTGCAGGCACATTGTGTTTAGTTCAAACCTACGTTTTGTTTAGCACTAACCAGTTAATTCCTGCTGGATGACTAAAGCCCATAGTTCTGGTTCAATAGTCTACCATGTCAAATAATAAAACACAACAAGTCTAACCAGGTAAGCAAGCCATGGCAGCAATGTCATCATCATCCAGATCATCCTCGTCACTGTTGAGTATACTCTTAAAGACACTGCGTTTGCCATTCTTCTGACTGTTTCCACTTGGCTGTGAGATGGGTCGAATGTTGTACGTGTACTTCTCTCGCAGTTCATTCAAATGTGGCAAAGGGAAGTCGCCCATGGAGTAAATGGACTGTGGAGACAAAGAAAAGATAGATCACATGGCACATTCACATGAGTTAATACTCAGTTTGATAGAAGAATGACTATCACTGATCACTACAGTGGAGGAATTTCATTGTATAGACATGTTTCAGATAATTTCATGTCTTTCCTTATCACAGCCAGTAAGTAACAGGTTTGTCAGTTTTAGTGTTTGGTAGTATGCACTTATCCCTCAAAGTTAGGTGATCAATGCAGGGTATGCGTGTATGTATGAGCTTCAGTGACAACTGATTCCTCGCTCTTTCACTATCTCCCTCTCTGAGTGCATTATAATGAGAGCAGACAAGTATGACAGAATATCATCATCATCATCACCCTGTGTTCTGCCGGCTGGCATGGGCTATCATGCCTCTCCACAAATTACGATCTCCGACGTCATGGATCAATTCATGTGTTGACTCCCTTCCGTGCCATAACACAAGAATGTTCTCACACTGTCTTCCTTGATCTCTCTTTCCGCAAATCTTTCCAGTTGTCACAACATGTTCCAGTTTTTGTCTTCACATAATTTAGCCAAAAAAACGATGACTGTCTTTTTCTGATGTTTGTGATAAGTTGTCTTTGTGACTCAGCTTCCCCGAAAACGTCCTGATTGCTTTTTTGGATGTCCAATTAATATTCACCATTCTTCTATAATCTCCAAGGCTTGCAGGGATTCCACCAGATGTAAACACTGAAGAAAACTGGCCCAGCCACAGCATAATGTCTCAGAAACTGAAATGCCCTGGTCACATTAGATGTCACAGAGGCTGGGAGAGGCCAGTGACATGCCCTGGTCACATTAGACGTCAGTGGCTGGGAGAGGCCAGTGACATTCCCTGGTCACATTTGATGCCACAGTGGCTGGGAGAGGCCAGTGACATGCCCTGGTCACATTAGACGTCAGTGGCTGGGAGAGGCCAGTGACATGCCCTGGTCACATTTGATGCCACAGTGGCTGGGAGAGGCCAGTGACATGCCCTGGTCACATTAGACGTCAGTGGCTGGGAGAGGCCAGTGACATGCCCTGGTCACATTTGATGCCACAGTGGCTGGGAGAGGCCAGTGACATGCCCTGGTCACATTTGATGCCACAGTGGCTGGGAGAGGCCAGTGACATGCCCTGGTCACATTAGCCATCACAGTGGCTGGGAGAGGCCAGTGACATGCCCTGGTCACATTAGACGTCGGTGGCTGGGAGAGGCCAGTGACATGCCCTGGTCACATTTGACGTCGGTGGCTGGGAGAGGCCAGTGACATGCCCTGGTCACATTAGACATCACAGTGGCTGGGAGAGGCCAGTGACATGCCCTGGTCACATTAGATGTCAGTGGCTGGGAGAGGCCAGTGACATTCCCTGGTCACATTAGACATCAGTGGCTGGGAGAGGCCAGTGACATGCCCTGTTCACATTAGACATCACAGTGGCTGGGAGAGGCCAGTGACATGCCCTGGACACATTAGACATCACAGTGGCTGGGAGAGGCCAGTGACATGCCCTGGTCACATTTGATGCCACAGTGGCTGGGAGAGGCCAGTCACATGCCCTGGTCACATTAGACGTCAGTGGCTGGGAGAGGCCAGTGACATGCCCTGGTCACATTTGATGCCACAGTGGCTGGGAGAGGCCAGTGACATGCCCTGGACACATTAGACATCACAGTGGCTGGGAGAGGCCAGTGACATGCCCTGGTCACATTAGACGTCAGTGGCTGGGAGAGGCCAGTGACATGCCCTGGACACATTAGACGTCACAGTGGCTGGGAGAGGCCAGTGACATGCCCTGGTCACATTAGACGTCAGTGGCTGGGAGAGGCCAGTGACATGCCCTGGTCACATTAGACATCAGTGGCTGGGAGAGGCCAGTGACATGCCCTGGTCACATTAGACGTCAGTGGCTGGGAGAGGCCAGTGACATGCCCTGGTCACATTAGACATCAGTGGCTGGGAGAGGCCAGTGACATGCCCTGGTCACATTAGACGTCAGTGGCTGGGAGAGGCCAGTGACATGCCCTGGTCACATTAGACATCAGTGGCTGGGAGAGGCCAGTGACATGCCCTGGTCACATTAGACGTCACAGTGGCTGGGAGAGGCCAGTGACATGCCCTGGACACATTAGACGTCACAGTGGCTGGGAGAGGCCAGTGACATGCCCTGGTCACATTAGATGTCACAGTGGTTGGGAGAGGCCAGTGACATGCCCTGGTCACATTAGACATCACAGTGGCTGGGAGAGGCCAGTGACATGCCCTGGTCACATTAGACGTCAGTGGCTGGGAGAGGCCAGTGACATGCCCTGGTCACATTAGACGTCAATGGCTGGGGGAGGCCAGTGACATGCCCTGGACACATTAGACATCACAGTGGCTGGAAGAGGCCAGTGACATGCCCTGGTCACATTAGACGTCAGTGGCTGGGAGAGGCCAGTGACATGCCCTGGTCACATTAGACGTCAGTGGCTGGGAGAGGCCAGTGACATGCCCTGGTCACATTAGACGTCGGTGGCTGGGAGAGGCCAGTGACATGCCCTGGTCACATTAGACGTCAGTGGCTGGGAGAGGCCAGTGACATGCCCTGGACACATTAGACATCACAGTGGCTGGAAGAGGCCAGTGACATGCCCTGGTCACATTAGACGTCAGTGGCTGGGAGAGGCCAGTGACATGCCCTGGTCACATTAGACGTTAGTGGCAGGGAGAGGCCAGTGACATGCCCTGGTCACATTAGACGTCGGTGGCTGGGAGAGGCCAGTGACATGCCCTGGACACATTAGACGTCACAGTGGCTGGGAAAGGCCAGTGACATGCCCTGGTCACATTTGATGCCACAGTGGCTGGGAGAGGCCAGTGACATGCCCTGGTCACATTAGATGTCAGTGGCTGGGAGAGGCCAGTGACATGCCCTGGTCACATTAGACGTCAGTGGCTGGGAGAGGCCAGTGACATGCCCTGGTCACATTTGATGCCACAGTGGCTGGGAGAGGCCAGTGACATGCCCTGGTCACATTAGATGTCACAGTGGCTGGGAGAGTCCAGTGACATGCCCTGGTCACATTAGACGTCAGTGGCTGGGAGAGGCCAGTGACATGCCCTGGTCACATTAGACGTCAGTGGCTGGGAGAGGCCAGTGACATGCCCTGGTCACATTAGATGTCACATATTCCACTATTTCTTATAATCTTCTTCTTCTTCTTCAGCTTTCCGAGCCATTGAGGTTCTTTGCTGCAAATACAATCCGTCTCCATTCGTCTCTCTGGTGGACCTTCTCTTGCCAGTCGTTGATACCAAGTGCTTGTAGGTCTGTACATGTATTATCTCTCCACCGTCTTCTTGGTCTACCTCGGGGTCTACGGTCATTTATTTCCTGAGTGTAAGCGAGTTTTGTTTCCCTATTATCTTCCATTCTTTCTATATGCCCCAGCCATTGTAGTCTATTAGCCTTCATGATACCAGTGATTAGCGGGGACTTAAACAGATCATAAATGTCTTTGTTACTTCTTCTTTTCCACTCTCCACTTTGTGTATCCCTAATGGGTCCAAAGATGCGTCTTAAAATTTTGTTCTCAAAGGTTTGTAACAAAGCTTCGTCTCCTTTCGTTGTACTCCAAGTTTCAGAGCCATACTGCACAACTGGTCTGATCAGTGTTTTGTATATTGTGATTTTGGTGTTACGAGATAGCGCCTTTGATTTTAGTAGATGTTGTAGTGCATAGTATATCTTATTTCCAGAGTTGATTCTAGTTTGTATTTCTTCCCTTATGATGTTGGAGCAGTTGAAGATTGTACCCAGGTATTTGTATGTTTCCGTTCTTTTAATGGTCATATTATCTATTTGTATGTGGCCAGAGTTTTTAGCCATTCCGTCTCTTGAAATTACCATATATTCTGTCTTATCTTGGTTGATAACCAGCCCCATCTGTTGGGCTTTTTCCTTTAAGTGAGTCAATATTTCCAATGTCTTTTGTTCACTTTGCCCTATAATATCTATATCATCTGCATAACCAAACAGCTTGGATGTTCCTCCAATATCACATTCCTCCTTTATCTTCCTTACAACTTTCTCTAGAGCCAGATTGAAGAGTAGCAGCGATAGTGCATCACCCTGTTTCAAGCCAGATGTTATTTGGAAGGGGTCTGATTTCCTGCCTTTATATGTTACTATATTATAAGTATCTTCCATGCATAGTCTGGTCATGTTGATTAACTTCCTTGGTATTCCAAATTCCTGCATAGCATTCCATAGACTATTCCTATGGACACTATCATAAGCCTTTTTAAAATCCACAAAAATGTTATGGAGATCTCTTTTATATTCCCAATGTTTCTCGGCTATTTGTCGTAAGATAAATATCTGATCTATTGTTGATCTGTTTTGTCTAAAACCCGCCTGGTAGTCACCTAATATGTCTTCTGAATATTTCTTATAATGTGAGAACTATATCAGATATAATGTGTAATCAACATTTATATTCAGAAAGCACTTGATCTGCTAATTGTTATTAAAATATTAAAAAATATATTTTAGTTACAAGCATAACTATTACTAATAATTTGTTCTAGTGTTGTCATTTGTCAACATGAATGTGTAACCTACATTGATCACGGCAACTTATGTAGAAGTCACAGTTGTTCACTGATGGCCAGAACAGCACCATGAGTACAAACATGTAACAAACAGTACCTTTATGATAGCATCTCCATCAAAGACTGATCCCTGCATCACACAAGAAGACAACTCTCCCATCAAACTGTAAAATTCATCAGCACTTGATGCACTCATGATTTTCCTGTTCAAATAACAGCACACACAAATTGCTGAGTTCAGCATACAACTAGTATATATATCACCTTACAAATGTACATGATGTATTAAATACACAACCTGTATTAAATATACAACCAAGGATTTAATACACAACTTGTATTAAATAACAACCTGTATTAACAACACAAACCATATTAAATACACAACTCATATTACATACACAGCCCTATCTCAGGCATTCCATTTATTGCATACACAATATTTCAAAGAAACGCATAAGCTCTTGTAAACATAAATCAGTGGTTAGATTGAGTTATATAAAAATATGGGTGTCCCTACGTGAAGTGGCCAAGCTACCTGCCTCGTGCTACAACATAAATCAGTGGTTAGATTGAGTTATATAAAAAATATGGGTGTCCCTACGTGAAGTGGCCAAGCTACCTGCCTCGTGCTACAACATAAATCAGTGGTTAGATTGAGTTATATAAAAAATATGGGTGTCCCTACGTGAAGTGGCCAAGCTACCTGCCTCGTGCTACAAAGTTCATGGGTTCATTTTCAGACTCAGTCATTCAATTCATAAATGCAGTGTTTTTCAGAGACCCCCAAGGGTTATGGCTATGGAGTTTGCACTCTGTGCAACACTTTACTGAAAGAAAATCTAGCAATCTTGAAACAATATTGAGCTCAATATTTAAATCTCAAATCCCGAAACAACCAAATAAATCAATTTGATTATTGCTCGCTGGACTTTAGGCGGTCTGGTGTGCCTTGCCAGTGAGAAGACCTGATCATTCGGGGCCACATCGATTGATGGATGTCAGTCACGAAGATCAGGCAAATCTTGAGCTACAGCCTGTGATGGGTAATGTTAGTAATATTCTGTTGTGATAATTTGGTTGCGTCCAGAGTGTGCCACATAATATAGTGGTTTTACACACCCGCTTCACACGCCAGTGATCCGGGGTTTGTTTCCGGGTCCGGTCAAGGATATACACTACTGATGAGCTCAAATGAGAGCGAAACTTGAGTCTAGTGGTTCCACATTGACATGGATGGGTCTTAGGTTCATACCAGAATACGATCAGCGTTGCCAGTAGTAGGTTGTGCTCAATATTTAAATCTTGAAACAATTTTAGAAAACATGAATTTTATCACAAATGTGATCACATTAATAATAAAAGTCCAAATGAAATAACTGTATATAAAAACAAAATAAGTGCCTTATATCCTTGGCAGTCACTTGTGGAAATGATACAAGTCATCTCATGTTTTAACACTGACAGCTGCCAACATTCAAATCAAATCCACAAATATCAAACAGACTTCAGAAAGTACATATTTAGGACCTGGTGCTGTGTCAAAATGGTAAGCAATTTAGTTGTGCCATCCAATAAAAGGTTGATTTTGCAACAGCCCTCATATTTCTTTGATCACTTCATTGTTGTCTTTGGCTATATCCATGCAGCTTATTTTAATACTGCTC
Organism: Cepaea hortensis; assembly: GCA_963921405.1. Taxonomy (NCBI): domain Eukaryota; kingdom Metazoa; phylum Mollusca; class Gastropoda; order Stylommatophora; family Helicidae; genus Cepaea; species Cepaea hortensis. Next base: position 71,188,255 of record OY992882.1, read on the forward strand.
AATTTCTCACAGAAAGGGATGGGAAGATTTATAGAAAGGCTGAAACATGATGTCTGACAGCTGTGCAGTAGCATTCCAGTTATTACCACTAGTCGAGTACCACAAAATCAAATTTGCAAATAAAAAAATTATTATCAACAGAATGTAAACACCAATCATGTGTTTTTTTTTTTTAAAGTTGCATATCCCTTACAGGACGTTGCAGTCAACACCAGCATTTTACTGCCGTTGTTGATGTCTTGGCAAGTTTACAATCAGTAGTCTGCCATTGTTTTCTGAACGGCCCATATCAACACATTAAAACCAGCGCGACACGGTCTGCTGCCAATTCGGTCGCCGCTGTGTTTCAAACGTGGGTAAGCGGCATTACAAAGGAACCTTGGCTTACTGCCCCTGTCTGTCTACAATTATAAAATAACTGGTTTACAAATGGAAGGAATACCTAGATGCAGATGGACTGATATCATAGAAATGTTCTACCACTGTAAAGGATCGTAATGTCCAGAACAACACACATGGGTCATGAGATAAAACTCAAACTCTGCACAATGCATAAAAACAGGTCAGGACCAGAGGATGGCCTACACAGATGTCTTCAGTCTCTCACTGGACAATCAAGGCAAGACAGGATTGGTTGACACAGGTGAAGTAAGAAATCTATGGTGTCTACTTGCTGCTGAATTGGTTAATTGACTACAAAATTGTGTAAGCTGCGAGCTGACAAAGAAACTATCACTATTTTAAGTAAGAATCTACTAATGTAGGACCAAATGTGGAAGCCAGTTATCAACCAAGATGACACAACTAATGTTCTTTACATCAAACTATAGTTTCTCTTCCAATATGAAAGAATATGGTAAACATGAAAGAAGTGACTTACTTTGCCAATTTCCCCCATATAGTGAGTGCTGATCTCAGTAAAATTTCAGAACCATCCAGAAGAATTGAGTCCCAGACACGAAGGACAATGTTGACTGGTAGGCAGGTGGCAAACAGTGTTAGAAACCACTGCATGGTGAACACATTAGGCAGGGGAGGTTCATAGCAAGCACCTGAAAGTGAAAACTATTTTTATAATAACTCTGGGTACTTGACTCATTCTGCTAAAATATCTCACCATTTGCATGTTCCCACCCACCCTCCCAGCAAGCAAAGAACAGTAACACACTGTAACCTGCCCCACCTGTTGTAAGGAGCGATGTAGGAAGGTTACACTTGGGGGGCTTGTTTCCCTATTTCTTTGACAAACTTTAACTGCAAATCTCAACCACCCATGAACAGGTCTAAAGATCAGGACACAACAATAATGAAACCAACAAAGAGCAAAGGTGGCTCCTCTAGAAGAGGTATGACGCAGTGTTTCCACAGAAAAAGTTCCAGAATTTGAACCTGGAATGTTAGAACCATGTATGAATTGAGACAGACAGTACAGGTGCTGGAGGAGATGAATTACTATGATATTAGAATTTTGGGCTTATGTGAAACAAGTGTACGGACAGGAAAAAAGCTTCTAAGCACAGGTGAAACAGTGTTGTTCTCAGGCCATAAGGAATATGACCCCCACAGTGAAAGAGTTCCCTAATATTCTCTACAGAGGCAATGAAAGATCTAAGAGGGGGATACAGCGATCTAGAATAACAACAGCAACATTTAGAACCACACAAAAAGTAAACATGAACGTAATCCAGTGTTATGCACCAACAAATTACAAAGATGAAAACTAAGGAGGAATTTTACATGAAACTCCAAAGAATTATAGGTGATCATAGAAATCAAAATATAACAATTTAAATGGGTGACCTGAATGCCAAGATAGGATTGGGTATAATTGGCTTTAAAGAAATAATGGGAAAACATAGGCATGGGGTATTGAATGAAAGTGGAGAGTTTATCTCCAATTTCTGCACAGATAATCAATACGTAATAGGCAGAAGTGTTTTCCATATAAAAGTAAAGTGGTCTTCATCAGACATCAAGAGAGAATAACAAATTAACCATACCTGTATTAACATAAATGATATCATCTCTACATGACATAAGAGATTTTAGAGGTGTAGATGTAGATACAGATCACTGTTTGCTGATAAGTAAAATTAAACTGAACCAAAAGAGATGTGTGACATCTTATAAATATACAAATCAGTGCAATGTAGGATATCATGGCTAATAGATTACTGTATGCACCTACAGAACAACTGAAAGATAACTTGGTGAAACTGCACAATGACTGATGGATAACTCGATGTATGTACACAATGACTGACAGATAACTGGATGTATCCTGACAGCAAATGAGTGAGATGACTGAACTTGTATAATTAATAACTGAGATAGTTAAATGTATGGTTGAGATAGCTGAACCTATCTATACATAGGTGATTGAGAACAGTCCTCGCACACAGTAATGCATAAACGTGTCCTTAAAACCAAAAAAATCTACCAGTAAAGTATTTGTACCAGTACAGTATTTGTACCAGTGCAGTATTTGTACCAGTGCAGCTATGCATGAGAACATCATTAGTACATTCGTTACATCTGCTGGAGAGAATCTGAAGGGCTGGAGAACAAAAGCTGCTTGTCCAAGCAATCTCCAGATTCAATCTCCAGGCTAGGATTTGTATTTCACCTCCAACAGATACACATCACCTGCCTTACTGGGGATTAGAACTTACAAAATGCAATTGATGAGATGGAATCTTCAACAATTGGCCACTTTTTACTCTGAGGCACATGTTGTAACACAATGAGACAGTATAGTTCAGTTGTGTGCTGCTAACTTCTAATACACAGCCACATTCTAAAATGTGTATAATAATTAACCATCGTTCCCAGCTGTTATATCTATATTACAGTTACACAATAAATAATTTGACATGACCTGTTCTTATATCCTGTGCTGCCAGCTGCAACCGGTCCAAATGTTTGGCTAACTTGGGGTATGTCAGCTTTAAAAGGTCACGAAACACTGCCATGTCAACAGAGAGGGCCCTCAAGTTGTTTGAGAAGTAGCTCTCTGGCAAAACGCTATCAATGAGGTAGATCATGACCTGAAAGAACATTACAGATGAAAATAAGTACACTGTCTAAGAGAAGTTGAGTACACCTCAAGGATACCACCAGAAACAACACTGACATGATCCATATTATGATACAGCTCACGGATACCACTGACATGATCCATATTACGATACACCTCACGGATCAGCTAGAAGCAACACTGACATGATCCATATTATGATACAGTTCAAGGATACCACCAGAAACAGCACTGACATGATCCATATTATGATACAGCTCAAGGATACCACCAGAAACAACACTGACATGATCCATATTATGATACAACTCAAGGATACCACCAGAAACAACACTGACATGATCCATATTATGATACACCTCACGGATCAGCTAGAAGCAACACTGACATGATCCATATTACGATACACCTCACGGATCTGCTAGAAACAACACTGACATGATCCATATTACAATACAACTCAAGGATACCACCAGAAACAACACTAACATGATCCATATTACGATACACCTCACGGATCTACTAGAAACAACACTGACATGATCTATATTATGATACAACTCAAGGATACCACCAGAAACAACCCTGACATGATCCATATTATGATACAGCTCAAGGATACCACCAGAAACAACACTGACATGATCCATATTATGATACAACTCAAGGATACCACCAGAAACAACACTGACATGATCCATATTACGATACAACTCAAGGATACCACCAGAAACAGCACTGACATGATCCATATTACGATACACCTCACAGATCTGCTAGAAACAACTCTGACATGATACATATTACGATACAACTCAAGGATACCCCAGAAACAACACTGACATGATCCATATTATGATACAACTCAAGGATACCACCAGAAACAACACTGACATGATCCATATTACGATACAACTCAAGGATACCACCAGAAACAGCACTGACATGATCCATATTACGATACACCTCACGGATCTGCTAGAAACAACTCTGACATGATCCATATTATGATACACCTCACGGATTCTACTAGAAACAACACTCACATGATCCATATTACGATACACCTCACGGATCTACTAGAAACAACACTGACATGATCCATATTATGATACAACTCAAGGATACCACCAGAAACAACACTGACATGATCCATATTACGATACAACTCAAGGATACCACCAGAAACAACACTGACATGATCCATATTACGATACACCTCACGGATCTACTAGAAACAACACTGACATGATCCATATTACGATACAACTCACGGATCTGCTAGAAACAACACTGACATGATCCATATTACGTTACAACTCAAGGATACCACCAGAAACAACACTGACATGATCCATATTACGATACAACTCAAGGATACCACCAGAAACAACACTGACATGATCCATATTACGATACACCTCACGGATCTGCTAGAAACAACACTGACATGATCCATATTACGATACACCTCATGGATCTGCTAGAAACAACACTGACATGATCCATATTACGATACAACTCAAGGATACCACCAGAAACAACACTGACATGATCCATATTACGATACAACTCAAGGATACCACCAGAAACAACACTGACATGATCCATATTATGATACACCTCACGGATCTGCTAGAAACAACGCAGACATGATCCATATTACGATACACCTCACGGATCTACTAGATACAACATTGACATGATCCATATTACAATACAACTCACGGATCTGCTAGAAACAACACTGACATGATCCATATTATGATACACCTCACGGATCTACTAGAAACAACACTGACATGATCCATATTACGATACACCTCACGAATCTACTAGAAACAACACTGACATGATCCATATTACGATACACCTCACGGATTCTACTAGAAACAACTCTGACATGATCCATATTACGATACACCTCACGGATTCCACTAGAAACAACTCTGACATGATCCATATTACGATACACCTCATGGATTCTACTAGAAACAACACTGACATGATCCATATTACGATACACCTCACGGATTCTACTAGAAACAACTCTGACATGATCCATATTATGATACACCTCACGGATCTACTAGAAAAAACACTCACATGATCCATATTACGATACACCTCATGGATCTACTAGAAACAACACTGACATGATCCATATTATGATACAACTCAAGGACACCACCAGAAACAACACTGACATGATCCATATTACGATACAACTCAAGGATACCACCAGAAACAACACTGACATGATCCATATTACGATACAACTCAAGGATACCACCAGAAACAACACTGACATGATCCATAATACGATACAACTCAAGGATACCAACAGAAACAACACTGACATGATCCATATTACGATACAACTCAAGGATACCACCAGAAACAACATTGACATGATCCATATTACGATACAACTCAAGGACACCACCAGAAGCAACCCTGACACAATCCAGTCTTGACTTCTCCTTCTGTCCTGTATCTCCCACTGGAACAAACAACCTCAACCACCTTAGGCTGAACCGTCCTATATTTTGCTACCTCCTGCAGTTGCCTCCATGTCCTACCCATATTATTCATCTCTGTCTCTAATTCTCTTCTCTGTGAATCTTCTGGTCTCCCTCAATTTATACTGCCCTGTGGGTTCCAGAGACAGGACTTTCTGGTTATACTACTATCTGGCTTTATCCGTGTGTGTCCTACTATCTGGCTTTCTCAGTGTGTATCCTATCCAGTGTCAATGTCTTTACTTGACCTCTTGAGGTCTCTGGCATCTGTCCCATTCTCTCCCTAAGCTCCACATGGGTGATTCTGTCATACCATGTTAGTCCTTCTTTTCTTCAAAGGCCCTAATTAATGAAGGTTCTAGCTTTTTGTTTTTTTTATGTTGCATATCCCTTACAGGATGTTGCAGTCAACATCAGCATCTTTCAATTGCTGTTGATGTACTAGGCAAGATTACACTCAGTAGTTTGCCACTGCTTTCTGAGCGACCGGCTCACATACCCCTGTAAGTAACCAAAGCGGCACGATCCACTACCGAATCCCGCGCAGCTGCGTTACTCACGAGAACATACAGGATTACGGAGAAAGACATAAACACCTACGCCAGGGAGACCGGCTTATAGTCTTTAATTGGATAGTAACAATAACCCAGTTACCACAGTGACACATGTACATTGCCTGCAGCAATCAGTATTGTATTGTTGGGCTCATGCAAAACCATAGTTGCCTATGTTCAGTTGTTCATGAGTAGTAACAGAATAAACATGGACCTTGTCACTGCAGTTTTTACCAGTAGCCAGGTCTATGATGTCATTTGTATTCCACAAGTAGAAGCACACAGCACAACTGACATTGGCTGTCAAGTACGAGTGTTATGTGTACAATGATCACATTATAAGTGATGGTTCTGTGAAGGATCGTTGCAGGAAATGTAGGCATGGGTACATAGATGTGTATGATGAGGGCATACAACAAGGACACTCTGGTGCAGGAAATGTAGGCATGGGTACACATATGTGTATGAGGGCAGACAATAAGGACACTCTGGTGCAGGAAATGTAGGCATGGGTACACAGATGTGTATGAGGGCAGACAATAAGGACACTCTGGTGCAGGAAATGTAGGCATGGGTACACAGATGTGTATGATGAGGGCATACAAGGACACTCTGGTGCAGGAAATGTAAGCATGGGTACACAGATGTGTATGAGGGCAGACAATAAGGACACTCTGGTGCAGGAAATGTAGGCATGGGTACACAGATGTGTATGAGGGCAGACAATAAGGACACTCTGGTGCAGGAAATGTAGGCATGGGTACACAGATGTGTATGAGGGCAGACAATAAGGACACTCTAGTGTAGGAAATGAAGGCATAGGTACACAGATGTGTATGAGGGCAGACAATAAGGACACTCTAGTGTAGGAAATGAAGGCATGGGTACACAGATGTGTATGAGGGCAGACAATAAGGACACTCTGGTGCAGGAAATGTAGGCATAGGTACACAGATGTGTATGAGGGCAGACAATAAGGACACTCTAGTGTAGGAAATGAAGGCATGGGTACACAGATGTGTATGAGGGCAGACAATAAGGACACTCTAGTGTAGGAAATGAAGGCATGGGTACACAGATGTGTATGAGGGCAGACAATAAGGACACTCTAGTGCAGGAAATGAAGGCATGGGTACACAGATGTGTATGAGGGCAGACAATAAGGACACTCTGGTGCAGGAAATGTAGGCATGGGTACACAGATGTGTATGAGGGCAGACAATAAGGACACTCTGGTGCAGGAAATGTAGGCATGGGTACACAGATGTGTATGAGGGCAGACAACAAGGACACTCTGGTGCAGGAAATGTAGGCATGGGTACACAGATGTGTATGAGGGCAGACAATAAGGACACTCTGGTGCAGGAAATGTAGGCATGGGTACACAGATGTGTATGAGGGCAGACAATAAGGACACTCTAGTGTAGGAAATGAAGGCATAGGTACACAGATGTGTATGAGGGCAGACAATAAGGACACTCTAGTGTAGGAAATGAAGGCATGTTTACACAGATGTGTATGAGGGCAGACAATAAGGACACTCTGGTGCAGGAAATGTAGGCATAGGTACACAGATGTGTATGAGGGCAGACAATAAGGACACTCTAGTGTAGGAAATGAAGGCATGGGTACACAGATGTGTATGAGGGCAGACAATAAGGACACTCTAGTGCAGGAAATGAAGGCATGGGTACACAGATGTGTATGAGGGCAGACAATAAGGACACTCTGGTGCAGGAAATGTAGGCATAGGTACACAGATGTGTATGAGGGCAGACAATAAGGACACTCTAGTGTAGGAAATGAAGGCATGGGTACACAGATGTGTATGAGGGCAGACAATAAGGACACTCTAGTGTAGGAAATGAAGGCATGGGTACACAGATGTGTATGAGGGCAGACAATAAGGACACTCTGGTGCAGGAAATGTAGGCATAGGTACACAGATGTGTATGAGGGCAGACAATAAGGACACTCTGTTGTGACTGGTGAACTCATCAAAAATGTACTAAGTCATGGGTGAAGGAACCATTTCACAATTTCAAATTGTAAAGCTTAAACTTGTATAACTGTGATGTTACTTTTCTTTGAATAAATCAAATAGTAAGAAGTCAATCACTGACAAGGTTGTATATGAGAATCAGTGAAGATACTTTTTTGCCAAGAGGAAACCAACCCCACTGTCAACCCTTTTCTTTCCATGAATATATAAACACATGGAACGAACGAATGAACGAAAATCTTTATTTTCAAAGGGTTTAGAATTGGGCACGCAGGCCCGTCTGACATTCTGCCCTTCTTTTCTATTTCCTCTCATACATTCTTTCATTCATCTCTTGTTTTAGTCATGAAGTGACCTTGTCCTACATATCTGTGTTGTGGAATTCACACTATATCATTTTATTTCTTGCTAGTTCTGTAATAATCATGATTAGACTTCCCTCGTACAGGCTCTTTACATTCCATGTTCTCATTTTGTTCTTCGCTAGTCCAACAGCAGATCATTCCACAGTAGTGCTATCAGCTTTCAGCCCTCTCCTGCTTGTACTTGGTATATCGTCCTATTCTTCAGTTCACAAAAATAATCTGCCAGGCCTGGGGACTTCACCATCAGATCGCTACGTGTTTTGTTTTTCGGCTGTATTGCTGAGTGTCTTGGGATTAATAATGTCATAGTTTCCCCTTGCTTTCCACATCCACATGGTTTTGGACTACATCATCTGATCACAAATAATAAATAACATTTATTGACAATCAGTCCCAACAAAAACTGATATGACATACCACAACACTCCATTCTGCATACCTTACTACTCCTCTTTATCCCTCCTCATACACCTTACGTCTATCTAACTCTATGTCTTTTACTCTTCCCCTATAAATCCACCCATGTCCTTGAATGGACATATACCCTAGTAGATATTACATCACCCAGTGGAAATTTATTGCAACATGACTGTTTTTACTGCTGGTATCTAGATCATGTGTTTATGTAAACATATAGTTTTAAACATGATCACAGAAATGTCACTATACCTTCAAGGCATCATCTTCTTTCCTGTCCATGACATTAAGCAGCAGTGCTGCAATAACATTAAATCCCTGACAGTACCCCACACGCTTGTTCCACCTTGCATATGCCAGTAGCAACCTTTTGAGCACAGCACGATCTTCATCATTATCGTCACCGCTGAAGTTGCTGCAGCCCGTCCTGTGTAGATCCTGAAAGTCAGAGAAGAAATTAGAGGTAAATGACAAGAGCAGCCACAAGTCAGTAGATACAGGGATACAGCTGCTGGTCATTATGGGTTCTGTGTTTGTGATTGCACACAATTACAATAGGGATTAGTTTGGCTTTTTTTTAATTTTTGAGTACACGATCTTCTGCCATAGAGGTTAAACCTTGTATGCAAAGTCTGTTATACAAGAGGCTAGTCTGTATCACTTGTACAATCAGCAAACATTTCATTAATAATCATTTCCAGATTTTAATTTTCTATAACATTATTTGCAGGTCTCCATGGCTAGAGGCTTGCAGGCGCGATTTGTGAACCGCTTACCTGCGTTCGAAACACAGCTGCGACCGATTTGGCAGCAGACCGTGTCACGTTGGGTTTTAACATGTTGGTATGGGAGCCAGTCGTTCAGAAAGCAATGGCAAACTACTGAACATAAACTTGCCAAGACATGGTGTCGACAGCGATGTCCTGTAAATAGGATATGCAAAAAAAAAATAACTTTATTATCCTCATTCACGCTCAAATTATTTAATGCCATGCTGTAACTGCAGATATAAATATTTAACATAGCCAAAATATATCTTGAAATCTAGTTTTGCTTTACTGAACACACAAACACATTACAAAAACAGATGTCAAATATGCAATGACAACTCCATAAACAAGGAAATTTACAATGAAAACAGAAATAGGACTCTTAGACTTAACATTATGCAAATTTTCTTCAGAAAATATTAAAACTTTAACAGTTATTAAAGATATAAAAGATATTCTTCAACAACACAAACTGTGGTGAGCCATGTGACCCTGTTATTTTCAGTGCTGACAGATAAAAGTGACTATAAGGCAAGCTATTGTCAGTGCAGACAGATAAAAATGATTGCATGGCAAGCTATTGTCAGTGCAGACAGATAATAGTGACTATAAGGCAAGCTACTGCCAGTACAGACAGATAAAAGTGACTATATGGCAAGCTATTGTCAGTGCAGAAAGATAAAAGTGACTATAAGGGAAGCTATTGTCAGTGAAGAAAAATGACTACATGGCAAGCTATTGGCAGTGCAGACAGATAAAAGTGACTACGGAAAGCTATTGTCAGTGCAGACAGATGAAAGTTACTATAAGGCAAGCTATTGTCAGTGCAGACAGATAATAGTGACTATAAGGCAAGCTATTGTCAGTGCAGACAGATAAAAGTGACTATAAGGCAAGCAGTGCAGACAGATAATAATGGCTGTGTAAGGCAAGCAGTCGGGTAAACAAAGTACCTTGATGAGGCCTTTGTGAACAAAAAGATTCTTTAAAAAACCACAATTAAACCATATTTATTTAACCATTTTCACAGGAAATTGTTCAGTTTAATCTGATCACTTCGGAAATTAAATGTAATTTTCTGTTGGGACAGAATGAAAAACAAGGCATACAGACAGCAAGTTTGTTCCTGCTACAACTGATTGAGAAACACAGTACGGAACTGTAGGCAGGAAGCTGTCACTATTAACATCACTTCAATAACATTTAACACAAATATAAATACTAACCTTGACAATTTGCATTCCCAGCTGTTCATCATCTGGGTTGCTCCTCTCATTGAAGGTGAACCTGATTGTCTGCTCCCAGTTGATCTTCAGCTGAAAGAGGTAGTGGTCCGCTAGACTAAGCCACACCTGTCGTGACAAAGTACTAGTTAGTTTTCCAACGTAAAATTACAGATTATTCTGTTTCACGCACAATAAAACAAAGCAAAGATAGTAAAGTGGGGAGGAAATGAAGCAAGACAATACAGCACAGGCAAGATAAAGATAGAATAGTTTGGCCAAAACAAAGCAAGACCATACAGCACAGGCAAGATAAAGATAGTTTTGTTGGGGCAAAACAAAGCAAGATAATACAGGACAGGTGAGATAGTATAGTGTTAGTAAAATAAAGCAAGATAATACAGCACAGGTAAGATAGTATAGTGTGGGAAGATGAAGGCAAGATAATACAGTACAAACAAGAAAGAACAGGTTTTGCAATACGAGGCAAGACATTATAGTATAGGAAAATGAGGCAAGACAGTATATTGTGGGAAGAACTAACATGATAGAAGAGTGTGGAAAAAACAAAGCAGAATGGTATCGCATGGGAGAAACAAGGCGAGATAGAAGTGTAGGAAAAACATAACAAGATAGTATAGAGTGTGTAACACCAGACAAGATATTACAGAATGCAGAAAACAAAGGCAAGATAGTATAGGTTGAGACAAGACAATTCAATATAAATGCAGGTAAAACAAGGCAACTGTAGATATTTCTGGATTTTTACAAGCTTAGAAATATAAAGAAATTAATGTGATCTCCATAAATGTGATAATTTTCTGTTTCTTTGTGCAAGAGTGGAGGATACAAGTATCTTTACTATAAAGATACTAGTTCTAAATGTCCAGAAGCAGTTTAGTCCAACAATGGCTAGTTCTAAATGCTGGTAAGGAAATAGATTCTTATATTTACTGCATCTCGTCAGGTACATACAGTAGAATTCACACAACATAAACTAAAGCAATAAGGTAAATCCTTGAAGCTGAAATATACAACACACATATTCACACTGTAATTTGAACTGTCTAGCTATGGTAATTTTAAACTAGCATTTCTTTTTGTTGGCACAAAGTGCAGTTGTTACCAGTCTTTTTTTTAATTATTCTCTCGATCCAATTAGATGTGTGTTCTACCACCCCGTTATTCAACTGTCTCTGTTCTGCCGATGTAGGCAGACTGGCAATTAATGTCAACTGATAAATGCAATTATAAATACAGAGGAACGGGTTCTTTCATTGCTGGGGTGGTGATAAGTGTGGTACAAATATGTGACAGCTCTATCACATCACAAACCAATAGCTGGCAGAGGCAATAGTAATTCATTTACAAAAGCCAACTTTGTGCAAACAAAAAGACATGATATTCAGTCTAAAATTACTATGGTAGACACTTCATATGACTGTGTGAATACGTGTGTTGTACATTTCAGCCTGAAGGATTAATCTGATAGTTATCTTTTAGTTATGTGAATTATGCAGTTGTACCTGACTAGATGCAGCAAAATATGCCAGGCAATAAATTGTGCAATCTATTGTTTGTGTCTTCATTGTTCAAATTCACTAGAGGAAAATACAGTATTGAGATTCTTATATTTAGAGATATTTTTTAAACCTAACAATTAACCTATGGAATGAATGGCTGGGCCGGCTCCGTGACGATGAGATTACGGGCGCAGTACATGATCCCACATTCCCATATTTGAAACACAGCTTCGCATGATTTTGCAGCAGACTGCGTTGCATTGGTATTTTACAAAATGTTTTGGTTGCCGGTCGTTCAGAAAGTAATGGCAAACTACTGAACGTAAACATGCCAAGACATCACAACAGCAAAACATTTTGGTGTTGACTGTAATGTTTTGTAAAGGATATGCAACTAACTATTGAATGGCTGACAAGAGGCCTTTAACCCTGTTTCCTCAAGAAAATGTTTCACCAGGTAACAGCAATTTAGCAACTGTGTTAGACCCTTACTTTCAGTGATGGAATGGCAGTTGAGAGGTTAGTGTCACCTTTTATGTGTTGACCCCAAAAACAATACCAGTCAAAACAATATTTTTTCACTGCAGCAGACTGAAGCCAATGGACTATTAATTCACTTGGAGCAGATGAGACATGCCAAACTCCAGTTGACAGAACCATGAAGATTCTAAAACTATTTGAACATGGCCCAACTACCAGTTGAACAAAATATTGGCCCAACTACTGTTTGAACAATATACTGACCCATCTACTGTTTGAACAATATACTGACCCATCTACTGTTTGAACAATATACTGACCCATCTACTGTTTGAACAATATACTGACCCATCTACTGTTTGAACAATATACTGGCCCATCTACTGTTTGAACAATATACTGACCCATCTACTGTTTGAACAATATACTGACCCATCTACTGCTTGAACAATATACTGGCCCATCTACTGTTTGAACAATATACTGACCCATCTACTGTTTGAACAATATACTGACCCATCTACTGTTTGAACAATATACTGACCCATCTACTGTTTGAACAATATACTGGCCCATCTACTGTTTGAACAATATACTGGCCCATCTACTGTTTGAACAATATACTGACCCATCTACTGTTTGAACAATATACTGGCCCATCTACTGTTTGAACAATATACTGTCTTTTCTGTCTTTTTCAGTTCACTAAGTGGTCCATAAAGTTTATTTTCCACTTTAGTTTCTCCGTCTCAAGAATTGCCATGGCGAAAGCAGCCTTTAGCAAGATGAAAAACATTTTGACCAATAAAAAGATGTCAATTGAAATGAGAAAAAGTGTTGAGGGGATACATAGAGACCGTTCTTTTGTATGGATGTGAAACTTGGACAATGAGCAGACAAACTGAAAAATATCTGATGGCTGCAGAAATGTGGTTTCTGAGGAAAATGCAAAGAATATCATGGACAGACAAAAACCAATGACCAAGTACTCCAGGAGACAAATGACAATCGTAAATTGATTAGAGAAATTAGACGTAGACAGTCAAAATTGTTTGGACATGTTATGAGAAGAAATGGATTGGAGAACTTAGTGACAACTGGCAAGATCGAAGGGAGCAGACCAAGAGGAAAATACCTGGATGACTTGGCCACATGGCATGGACGAGACAGGAACACTGAGCTGATCCACGACTCTGGTGATCGAGTGAAATAGCGAGTCATGACCGCCGATGCTTTCCGGCAATGTACATGATTGATTGATTGATTCTCCGTCTAATTTCTCTAATTAATTTACAATTTTCATTTGTTTCTTGTAGGACTTCGTCATTGGTTTTTCTGTCTGTCCATGGCATTCTTTGCATTTTCCTCAGAAACCATATTTCCTCAGCCATGAGATGTTTTTCAGCTTGTTTGCTTATTGTCCACGCTTCACATCCATACAAAAGTATTGTACTATGTAGCACCTCAACACTTTTTTTCTCATTTCAAATGACATCTTTTTATAGGTCAGTATGTTTATCATTTTGCACAAGGCCACCTTCGCCATGGCAATTCTTGTTCTAATCTCTTCAAGGCATCTCACATCATATGTTATGAGAAGAAATAAATTGGAGAACTTGGTGACAACTGGCAAAATTGAGGGGAAGAGAACAAGGGGAAGACAGAAAAGAAAATACCTGAATGGCTTGGCCACGCCGTATGGTTCAGACAAAAACACTGAGTTGATCCACGACTCTGGTGATCAAATGAAATGGCGAATCATGACTGCCCATGCTTATCAGCATGGAAAATGATGCATGGATAGTTTCTCCAGGCCAGAAGATTTGCCTTAATGTGTCGTATTCAGTGTATTCTGGGGGAACTAGTCCACATGTGCACATGGCTAATTTTTCAATCTTAAATTGTGTATATATGTGGCTATACAGTCGATTGTGTCCCATTCTAAGACACATAATAATTATTTGTTCTCGTCTGTCCATAATATGGTATTTGTCTATTGCTGGTGTTGGTGGCTTTCTGGTTATTCTTTTTCGTTTGGTGTGTGTATGTCTGGTACATCCAGCTACTCTTCTGTTGCACCTTCAAACACTAGCTGATCAGCTCTCTCATGTTCAGGCACCCCACAGTGAGATGGTATCTAATGTTTAGTCATATAAGGAACACTCTATCAAGCTGGAAACAATTTAAACAGTTTTGTGTCACAAATACCATATTTTTTGTGTCCCAGTTATCAATTAGGAAATGTTATGAACATCTATGTGTTACAACTATCGCACAGGAAACAATTTGAACAACTGCGCGTCTCAAAATAAATAACATCATGACAGCATCTACTTAACAATATAGATGACTGGATTTATCTCAAGTGTGTTGTACTTTATCCTGAGAATTATTTGCTGTGTGTGAAAGTAATAAATCTAACAGTTAATATCATGCGCTGCTGACACAGACAGGAAAGCACCTTTTTCCTAAATTCTGGTGGCATCCCTGTGGGCAGACGACAAACAGCTTTCATCGCATCCCTCCACTGATCAAATGCACTTTCTCCTGGTGGTGGCTGTATGCTGAACTTCATTCTTGTATCAATTTCTGAAACAGACAGTAATTTCACAAAGTTCAGTCAAAAAATACACCAGCAGAGTGTGTAAGGAAATCACATTCTGACGTCATTAAGTTCATAAAATCACATTCTGACGTCATTAAGGTCATAAAATCACACAATAATGATGGATTATATGTTGCTTGGTGTGGATAGGATACACATTGAGAAAACCTGAACCCACAGAGCAAACAAAGAGGTGGGAGACCTAAGAACAATACAGAAGAGAATAAAAACAGGGATATTATGAGGTCTATGTGGCTGCAGTGTTTAATGCTCTTGCACTTAAACTTCCGGTATGCTGACAGCAGGGTAAGGGATTCAACCTCTACTCGGATAAGTTGGACTTCAACTTGAATTCTCGATCACAATAGCAATGGCAAACTACTGAATGTAAAAATTCCCTAGAAAATAAACCTGGGGCTGAGGATGATTGCATCACCGTGAAATAGGATATACAACTTTGTTTTTAATGCAAAAGGCAGGATGGCTTGGCGTGGGCTGTTCGTTGGCTGGCCTATGTCCCAATGTGAGATACATGTTCATGCTAAAGATAAGATGGCTTGGCATGGGATTATGGCTGGCTGGCCTCTGTCCCAATGTGAGATACATGTTCATGCTAAAGACAGGATGGCTTGGCGTGGGCTGCTGGCTAGAATCTGCCCCAATGTGAGATACATGTTCATGCTAAAGTCAGGATGGCTTAGCATGGGCTGTTGGCTGGCCTCTGCCCCAATATGAGATACATGTTCATGCTAAAGATAGGATGGCTTGGCGTGGGCTGCTGGCTGGAATCTGCCCCAATGTGAGATACATGTTCATGCTAAAGACAGGATGGCTTAGCATGGGCTGCTGGCTAGAATCTGCCCCAATGTGAGATACATGTTCATGCTAAAGATAGGATGGCTTGGCGTGGGCTGCTGGCTGGAATCTGCCCCAATGTGAGATACATGTTCATGCTAAAGATAGGATGGCTTGGCGTGGGCTGTTCGTTGGCTGGCCTCTGTCCCAATGTGAGATATGTGTTAATGCTAAAGACAGGATGGCTTCACGTGGGCTGCTGGCTGGCCTCTGTCCCAATGTGAGATACATGTTCATGCTAAAGACAGGA
Source organism: Cepaea hortensis (assembly GCA_963921405.1). Classification (NCBI taxonomy): domain Eukaryota; kingdom Metazoa; phylum Mollusca; class Gastropoda; order Stylommatophora; family Helicidae; genus Cepaea; species Cepaea hortensis. The sequence continues at coordinate 71,204,858 of OY992882.1, forward strand.
TGGCTTGGCGTGGGCTGCTGGCTAGAATCTGCCCCAATGTGAGATACATGTTCATGCTAAAGTCAGGATGGCTTAGCATGGGCTGTTGGCTGGCCTCTGCCCCAATATGAGATACATGTTCATGCTAAAGATAGGATGGCTTGGCGTGGGCTGCTGGCTGGAATCTGCCCCAATGTGAGATACATGTTCATGCTAAAGACAGGATGGCTTAGCATGGGCTGCTGGCTAGAATCTGCCCCAATGTGAGATACATGTTCATGCTAAAGATAGGATGGCTTGGCGTGGGCTGCTGGCTGGAATCTGCCCCAATGTGAGATACATGTTCATGCTAAAGATAGGATGGCTTGGCGTGGGCTGTTCGTTGGCTGGCCTCTGTCCCAATGTGAGATATGTGTTAATGCTAAAGACAGGATGGCTTCACGTGGGCTGCTGGCTGGCCTCTGTCCCAATGTGAGATACATGTTCATGCTAAAGACAGGATGGCTTAGCATGGGCTGCTGGCTAGAATCTGCCCCAATGTGAGACACATGTTCATGCTAAAGAATGATGGCTTGGCATGGGCTGCTGTCTGGCTGGCCTCTGTCCCAATGTGAGATACATGTTCATGCTAAAGATAAGATGGCTTGGCGTGGGATGTTGATTGGCCTCTGTCCCAATGTGAGATACATGGCAGGATTCTGCTTCCTGGCATATGTGTTAAGTTCATGTCTCTTTAGTTGATGGCACAGGGATTTGTGGTACAGGAATGGTAGCAGTATTTGTGGCTCAGGAATGTAGATGTATTTGTGGCACAGGACTGTAGCCATATTTGTGGTACACAAATGTAGCAGTATTAGTGGCACAGGGATATAGCAGTATTTCTGGCACAGGAGTGTAGCAGTATTTGAGGACAGGGATGTTGCAGTATTTGTAGCACAGGAATGTAGCAGCATTTGTGGCACAGGAATGTAGCAGTATTTGTGGCACAGGAATGTAGCAGTATTTGTGGCACAGGAATGTAGCAGTATTTGTGGTATAGGAATGTAGCAGTATTTGTGGCCACATGTTTAAAGTTTATCAAGCACTGATAACACTACTTGGCAACTTAGCATCACAGTTCCAGTGAAAAGTATCACCAACAGAGTGGCAAGAAAAATTTTTTGGGTGAGAAATGTCCTGGCTCACAGCCTCTCAAGTTTCTCACTGGGGACTCTAAAGGGTCACCTTCATGTCACAAGGGCACCTGTATTAGAGCTCCAACCCACTCCCAATTATCAAAGAAGGCGAACCTCAACAGGAACAAACTCTGTAATGGCAGACTGGATAAGAGTGTTCACTCTTAAACATCCAGTGTGCTGATGCCGAGATAAAGGGTTTAACCCCCACACCAGTCCCATCTCATCTCATTTTGTACCTCTTGTACCTTGTGGTGTCCAGGTGAAGCATAAGCAGCAGGGCAGTGCCTATTTATGGGCTTCATGTATCAGGATTCCCATGGACTCTGTTATTCTGTTATGGGCTTCATGTATCAGGATTCCCATGGACTCTGTTATTCTGTTATGGGCTTCCATCCATCCATCATGTGCCATGCCGGTAAGCGTGGGCGGTCATGTTCTGCCATCTCACTCGATCAACAGAGTCGTGGATCAGTTCCGTGTTTCTGTCTCGACCATGCCACAATGCCAAGCCATCCAGATACTTGTTTCTAGGTCTTCCCCTTGGTCTGTTCCCCTCGATCTTACCAGTTGTCACCAAGTTCTCCAAATCATTTCTTCTCATAACATGCCCAAAAAATTGTGACTGTCTACGTCTAATGTCTCTGATCAGTTTACGATCTTCATTTGTTTCTTGAAGGACTTGTTCATTGGTCTTTCTGGCTGTCCATGGTATTCTTTGCATTTTCCTCAGAAACCACATTTCTACAGCCATCAGATGTTTCTCAGCCTGGCTGCTCATTGTCCAAGCTTCACATCCATATAAAAGTACAGGTTCTATGTAGCATCTCAACACTCTTTTTCTCGTTTCAATTGACATCTTTTTATTGGTCAGTATGTTTTTCATCTTGCTAAAGGCTACTTTTGCCATGGCGATTCTTGTTCTAATCTCTTCAAGGCATCTCCCATCAGATGTTATTACTGTTCCGAGGTAATTGTACCTATTCACTTGTTGAAGAATATTCCCATTTACTTGTATATTACATTGTGGTATTTCGTCCTTCCTAGTGACGACCATAATCTGTGTCTTTTTACAATTTAATTCTAACCCTTGTTGTTCACTGTGTGTAACAACCGCATCTACTAAATTTTGCAGGTCCTGTTCATTATCTGCAATCAAGACTGTATCATCTGCATATCTAATGTTATTGATGCATCGTCCCCCAATGTTGATTCCTTCCATATTTTCAATATTTCTGAAAATATTTTCACTGTACAGGGAAAACAGATCTGGAGACATTACACATCCCTGTCTCACACCTCTCTTAATAGGCTGATATTGGCTTACTTCATTATCAACTCTTATGGCAGCTTGTTGTTTCCAATATATGTTTTTTACAAGTCTAAGGTCTTTCCCATCAATTTGTAGATCTTCAAGCATCCTTATCATGTTGACATGTCTCACTTTATCAAAAGCCTTTGTGTAGTCAATGAAGCAAAGGTGTAGATCTTTGTTTACTTCTATAGAACGTTCGATTACGGTTCTCAGTATATACACAGCATTTACTGTACCCTTGCCTACTACAAACCCACATTGTTCTTCTCCTATTTCAGGTTGTATTTTCCTCCTAACTCTTTGCATGATAATTCTTAGCAAAATCTTCGTGATGTGACTCATTATACTAATTGTTCGATGTTGATCACATTCCAAGGCTCCTGATTTCTTTGGGATTGCAATAAATACAGAATTACATAACTCATGAGGTATGTTTCCAGTATCATATATTGTATTAAGCAGACTGGTAACTTTATCTATTCCATATTCTTCTAAAGCATTAATCATTTCTGTTGTGACGCTGTCTGGACCGGGGGTTTTGCCAGATTTCATATGATTAAGAGCATTCTGAACCTCCATCTTCAAAATTGCTGGCCCTTCATTGTTATTTTGAACAATATATTGTTCGTCTCTGCTATCGTCATAAAGGTTTTTCACGTAATCTGACCATACATGTAAAATCTGATCTTTTTCTATTATGACTCTTCCATCTTTTGTCTTTAGGCAGCCTGCTGATGTACGTGTTCTTTGATTAGAAGAACGTGGGCTTCATGTATCAGGATTCCCATGGACTCTGTTATTCTGTCTATTGTTTACATGACTGGCCTCTTCTTATGCTTTCATTTGGTCTGTACATCCTTGCTTGTTGTGCTATATTGTTAGTTGGTAGCCTTGTTATATTGCCAAACCATTTAACTTGTTTTCTGATGAAATCTAGTGCTGCTATAACCCTTACTTTAGTCCTAATTTCTTCATTTCTTCTACACCAGTAAGTTGAACTAAAATGTTGACTTTTCGTCCTTGACTTGGGGACGTAAATTGCAAGTAGCTCTGAAGATGGAGTGGGTTTGCTTTATGGCAAGGGATATTGGTAATAGAGGAAGCTAATCCATATGCAAAAATCTGTCCAGTGCACTAGAAGTAGTAGGACATGTGTGGACTACGCTTGAGTTCACAGTGAGTAAATGCAGCAACAACAAATCTCTGTAGCGATGGTGAGGGTGTCAATGTGTGATACATACTATAAATATTCTGTAGCGATGGTGAGGGTGTCAATGTGTGATACATACTATAAATATTCTGTAGTGATGGTGAGAGTGTCAATGTGTGATACATACTATAAATATTCTGTAGCGATGGTGAGAGTGTCAATGTGTGATACATACTATAAATATTCTGTAGTGATGGTGAGAGTGTCAATGTGTGATACATACTATAAATATTCTGTAGCGATGGTGAGAGTGTCAATGTGTGATACATACTATAAATATTCTGTAGTGATGGTGTCAATGTGTGATACATACTATAAATATTCTGTAGTGATGGTGAGGATGTCAATGTGTGATACATACTATAAATATTCTGTAGTGATGGTGAGGGTGTCAATGTGTGATACATACTATAAATATTCTGTAGCGATGGTGAGAGTGTCAATGTGTGATACATACTATAAATATTCTGTAGCGATGGTGAGAGTGTCAATGCGTGATACATACTATAAATATTCTGTAGCGATGGTGAGAGTGTCAATGTGTGATACATACTATAAATATTCTGTAGTGATGGTGTCAATGTGTGATACATACTATAAATATTCTGCAGCGATGGTGAGGGTGTCAATGTGTGATACATACTATAAATATTCTGTAGCGATGGTGAGAGTGTCAATGTGTGATACATACTATAAACATTCTGTAGTGATGGTGTCAATGTGTGATACATACTATAAATATTCTGCAGCGATGGTGAGGGTGTCAATGTGTGATACATACTATAAATATTCTGTAGCGATGGTGAGAGTGTCAATGTGTGATACATACTATAAATATTCTGTAGCGATGGTGAGAGTGTCAATGTGTGATACATACTATAAATATTCTGTAGTGATGGTGTCAATGTGTGATACATACTATAAATATTCTGCAGCGATGGTGAGGGTGTCAATGTGTGATACATACTATAAATATTCTGTAGCGATGGTGAGAGTGTCAATGTGTGATACATACTATAAATATTCTGTAGTGATGGTGAGAGTGTCAATGTGTGATACATACTATAAATATTCTGTAGTGATGGTGTCAATGTGTGATACATACTATAAATATTCTGTAGTGATGGTGAGAGTGTCAATGTGTGATACATACTATAAATATTCTGTAGTGATGGTGAGGGTTTCAATGTGTGATACATACTATAAATATTCTGCAGCGATGGTGAGGGTGTCAATGTGTGATACATACTATAAATATTCTGTAGTGATGGTGTCAATGTGTGATACATACTATAAATATTCTGTAGTGATGGTGTCAATGTGTGATACATACTATAAATAATCTATAGTGATGGTGTCAAAGTGTGATACATACTATAAATATTCTGTAGTGATGGTGTCAATGTGTGATACATACTATAAATATTCTGTAGTGATGGTGAGGGTGTCAATGTGTGATACATACTATAAATATTCTGTAGTGATGGTGTCAATGTGTGATACATACTATAAATATTCTGTAGCAATGGTGAGGGTGTCAATGTGTGATACATACTATAAATATTCTATAGTGATGGTGAGGGTGTCAATGTGTGATACATACTATAAATATTCTGTAGCTATGGTGAGGGTGTCAATGTGTAATACATACTATAAATATTTTGTAGTGATGGTGTTAATGTGTGATACATACTATAAATATTCTGCAGCGATGGTGAGGGTGTCAATGTGTGATACATGCTATAAATATTCTGCAGCGATGGTGAGGGTGTCAATGTGTGATACATACTATAAATATTCTGTAGCGATGGTGAGGGTGTCAATGTGTGATACATACTATAAATATTCTGTAGTGATGGTGAGGATGTCAATGTGTGATACATACTATAAATATTCTGTAGTGATGGTGTCAATGTGTGATAATACTATAAATATTCTGTAGTGATGGTGAGGGTGTCAATGTGTGATACATACTATAAATATTCTGTAGTGATGGTGAGGATGTCAATGTGTAATACATACTATAAATATGACGCTCTTGATGCATTACTGACATTGTTGCCAGAGCTGTGGCATGTATTTCCTACTCTTTATAGCTGCTGATGGATCATTAATGTGCACAAGGTATTTCCTATGCTCCTAATTTTTGCCATTGTGATAGAAGACAAATGGGGTGAAGTGACGTAGAGACTACACCATGCATCAAATCCTGGGGTAGCTGATCAGATACCTAGCCTTCTAGGACAAGGGTTCAAGGCTCGGAAGATTTGTGTGCACACTTAACATGTTAAAGGTCCCTTGGCAGTTGGATGAGGTTGCCAACAGGCTAAATTTCAAAATTACAAAATCCATCCACACAAAGAACATTTATAGAATGTGTTATTCTGGGATACACACATTCAGATCCTCACTGAAACTACAGAGTTTGTGCACTGTGTTTAGATTCTCCTTGTATGATATATGTGAGCAGACTGTAGCACTTCTGAGGGTATCCGTGTGTAAGGATAGGGATAGGGCCCCTTGACCACAAACCAAATGAAACCATAAAGGCAAAGCCTCAACTGTCCAGGGATCTTGGAGGTGAGAAGGGGGAGGGGGCAATCCTAGTGTTCTTTACTGTAGAAATAGTCCAAGTGCAGGTTCAGCCTCAAACCTAAGCAGGTGAAAGTTGAACCTGTAAGTCGCTTGGCCTTTCTCTCACTGAATTCTATTATGATCTTCAATGGGGCATACACTGCAATTAATATTAACCCCAAAAATTGAGGATGCAGCAAAACAGTCAAGCTATACAGAATAGTTACAGCAGAGGACTATCAATGGCATTACTCAAGCGGGACTGGTGATACTGTACATTCCAAACCAATGACAGTTGAGCTTTAATGCTGGAAAAAAAATTGAAATCAAATCCATAAAATCTTAATTTTTCCTCATACGTGGTTGTTCTCCAAAATGAAATGCCAAACTGCAACGGCGAGCAATAGTCTGTGACAGATGTTTTAATATAGCCATTGTCAATATGTAATGCGCTGAGTTGCACACTGCAAATGATTTCTGATGAAACTGTCTACTGAATGCTAGAGCATGTGTTTTCCACGGTAATCCAGGAATCAATATATTATAGTGTACACTGTGCACAAATGTACGATGACACAATGATGAATCATCAAACTTGCATTACCAACTGAACCAAATTAAAACAATTCCGACAGTGACACCCGTATTTATGTTGAGTGAATGTGGCACTCTCGGGTTTAACGTTCAAGTATTATACTATGAGTGAATGTGGCACACTCGGGTTTAACGTTCAAGTATTACACTATGTTGAGTGAATGTGGCACACTCGGGTTTAACTTTCTAGTATTATACTATGTTGAGTGAATGTGGCACATTCGGGTTTAACGTTCAAGTATTACACTATGTTGAGTGAATGTGGCACACTCGGGTTTAACGTTCTAGTATTATACTATGTTGAGTGAATGTGGCACACTCGGGTTTAACGTTCTAGTATTATACTATGTTGAGTGAATGTGGCACACTCGGGTTTAACGTTAAAGTATTATACTATGTTGAGTGAATGTGGCACACTCGGGTTTAACGTTCAAGTATTACACTATGTTGAGTGAATGTGGCACACTCGGGTTTAACGTTCAAGTATTATACTATGAGTGAATGTGGCACACTCGGGTTTAACGTTCAAGTATTACACTATGTTGAGTGAATGTGGCACACTCGGGTTTAACGTTCTGGTATTATACTATGTTGAGTGAATGTGGCACACTCGGGTTTAACGTTCAAGTATTATACTATGAGTGAATGTGGCACACTCGGGTTTAACGTTCTAGTATTATACTATGTTGAGTGAATGTGGCACACTCGGGTTTAACGTTCAAGTATTATACTATGAGTGAATGTGGCACACTCGGGTTTAACGTTCAAGTATTACACTATGTTGAGTGAATGTGGCACTCTCGGGTTTAACGTTCAAGAATTACACTATGAATGAGTGAATCACCAAAAACACGACTAGAACACGATCACAAGTGACAAACTAGGCGTTGAAGTCACCGCCTTATATTATTAGTGTTTAGAATCTGTCTAAACTATGACATGATCATTTCCTTAACCAAAGCACACGCACTGAGTGGTCCCTGACCCCAGTAGGTCAGGCATCACCTGTAGCAACAGTTTGCGCGTGCTCTACCAGCCTGCTCGCTTGCAGCACGCGACTTACATTTGAAATGATGATGAAGTCCTTAAATAGCTATCACGTGTCCACTGTGCCAGACCCACGTGACAATGAAGATATCCCATTATTTGTACACAATGGTAAATAGGCCAGGTATTCATGTATGCTTGACATTAGACGTGGTACTGGTTCTGAACACCGAACTGTGACTAACACGTTACGGTCGGTTACACACTGATGGGAAGGGGTGTCCCATGAAGACATTGACAACTCACGTGCATACATACATACACATTTGCATCTGAGCATCTTATTACCAAATGAAGCACTTCAACCAGACCTTGCATTACTGACGTGGTTGTCGCTACACGGCAAATGTTGTCCACAAGTCATCATCCACACAAAGTACATCATAGCATTGTCGTTTTACAAGTAGCATACTACCAATATCAAGTTGCCTGTATCATGTTGCAAGTGCCATGTTACTGGTATCATATTTCCAGTATCATTTTGTCAGTATTATGTTTCCAGTGTCGTGTTGCCAGTATCATGTTGCAAGTAATTCAAGTATCGTGTTGTCAGTATTATGCTACCAATGTCATGTTGCCTGCGTCATATTGCAAGTGTTATGCTACCAATGTCAGGTTGCCAGTATCATGTTGCCTGTATATTGTTGCAAGAGTCACGCTATCAATTGTATCCAGTAAGGTTCCGTCGCCCTGCGACTAAGTGCGTGCATGACGCGACACTGTGAGCTGTGAATTTCGTGTGGAATGCTTTTACAACTTCCGCGATTGTTTGTAGAGTGAACTGCATGTTTGGATCGATGGCGGCCGTCTGTTGCTGAATTGACTGGTTTGCCTTTTCGGTTCACGCGTGCATTTGTCTCGGAGACTCCTGTGGGTCGTCGCTGGAGCTACGGAGTTAGTGATTTGTGCAGTGCTTTCGGCGGGTCGCCCTGCGGAGAGGGACCAAGCCATATGGGATAAAAAAAACGGGTCAATGAAGTCTTTCTGGTAACTGCCGGTTCCATCGACGATGAACTGTATTTTTCATGGAGGACTTTTGAGTTGGCATTCTGGCAGCGTTCTACTAGTTAAATTAAGTGGCAGACCTTTTAGCATAAATGTTATTCAAGTATATGCCCCAACAGGAGAATCCAGTGAAGATAGTGTAGTGGAATTTTATAACGACAAAGAGTCTGCCTTAAAGAAATGTAAAAATTCAGAGATAAACATCATAATAGGGGACTTCAATGCAAAAGTAGGAAATCAAGGTGATAGATACACAGTAGGAAACTATGGTTTAGGAGAGAGAAATGAAAGAGAATACAGACTCGTAGAATGGGCAAAAGGACAGGAAATGATTGTAGGAAACACCTGGTTTAAACAACACCCTAGAAGATTATGGACATGGAGGAGTCTTGATAGCAGGATTAGAAACCAGATTGACTACATTCTGATTAGCAGAAGATTTAGAAACGAGTTAACAATAGCAAAAACAGTTCCCAGTGCTGATTGATATAGTGACCACAGATTACTTACAGGAACATTGAGTATAAAGTTGAATAAAGTCAAGTATATAACAGGAAACACTAAATATGATTTTTGTACATTGAGTAATGACAAGGAAATACAAAACAAATTCAACATAGAAGTACAGAACAGATTTGATATACTGTCTGATCTAGAGATCCTATTCCAGGATGTGGATGATCAATGGGAAATGTTGAAGAATTCAATCAGTTTGGCTGCAGAAACAACTATTCCAAAATTAAAGAAGGTGAGTCGTAAGAAATGGATGACAGAAGAAATTTTACACCTAATGGAAACAAGAAGACTCAACAAAAATAATTCTGCCAAATATGAAGAAATTCACAGACAGGTCAGAATATTATGTAATTAGGTAAAAGAAGCATGGCTTGAGGAAAAGTGCTTAGAAATTGAAAAACAACACAACAGTCAAAATACCAAATTAGTGCACAAAAGAATTCAAGAACTTACTAATAAAAGAACAAGTAGATCAGGAGGCTGTCTAAAAACTAAAGATGGCAAAATCATAATAGAAAAAGATCAGATTCTACATGAATGGTCAGATTATGTGAAAAACCTTTATGATGATAACAGAGACGAACAGTATGATATTAGATTTAATAATGAAGGACCGCCAATTTTGAAGATGGAGGTTCGAAATGTTTGAAATGCATATGAAAGCTGGCAAGGCCCCCGGTGCAGACAACACCACAACAGAAATGATTAAAGCTTTAGAAGAATATGGACTAGAGCAAGTCACCAGACTGCTGAACACATTATATGATACTGGTGATATACCTTCTGAATTATGTAACTCTGTATTTATTGCAATCCCAAAGAAATCAGGAGCCTTGAAATATGATCAACATAGAACAATTAGTATAATGAGTCACATCACGAAGATTTTGCTATGAATTATCATGCAAAGAGTGAGGAAGAAAATACAACCTGAAATAAGGGAATAACATTGTGGGTTTGTAGAAGGAAAGGGTAGAGTAAATGCTGTGTATCTGCTGCGAACAGTTATTGAACGTGCTATAGAAGTAAACAAGGATATACATCTTTGATTTATTGACTACACATAGGCTTTTGATAGAGTTAGACATGTCAACATAGTGGATATGCTTGCAGATCTACAAATTGATGGGAAAGACATTAGGCTTATAAAAAACATATATTGGAAACAACAAGCTGCCATAAGGATTGATAATGAAGTGGGACAATATCAGAAAATTAAGAGAGGTGTTAGGCAGGTATGTGTAATGTCTCCAGATCTTTTTTCCCTATACAGTGAAAATATTTTCAAAAATGTAGAAGATATAAATGGAATCAGCATTGGAGGACGAAACATCAACAACACTAGATATGCAGATAATACAGTATTGATTGCAGACAATGAGCAGGATCTGCAACAATTAGTAGATGCGGTTGTTGTACACAGTGAGCAGCTGGGGTTAGAATTAAATTGTAAAAAGACACAGGTTATGGTCGTCAATAGGAAGAACGAAATACCACAATGTAATATACAAGTAAAGGGAATATTCTTCAACAAGTGACTCGGTACAATTATCTCGGAACAGTCATAACATCTGATGAGAGATGCCTTGAAGAGATTAGAACAAGAATCGCCATGGCGAAAGTAGCCTTTAGCAAGATAAAAAACATTCTGACCAATAAAAAGATGTCAATTGAAACGAGAAAAAGAGTGTTGAGGGGATACATAGAGCCTGTTATTTTGTATGGATGTGAAACTTAGACAATGAACAGTCAAGCTTAAAAACATGTGATGGCTGCAGAAATGTGGTTTCTGAGGGAAATGCAAAGAATAACATGGACAGACAGAAAAACCAATGACCAAGTATTACAGGAGACAAATGAAAATCGTAAATTGATTAGAAAAATTAGACGTAAACAGTCAACATTTTTTGGACATGTTATGAGAAGAAATGGTTTGGAGAACTTAGTGACAACTGGCAAGATCGAAGGGAACAGACCAAGAGGAAGACCGAGAAGAAAATACTTGGATGGCTTGGCCACATGGCATGGACGAGACAGGAACACTGAGCCGATCCACGACTCTGGTGATCGAGTGAAATGGCGAGTCATGACCGCCCACGCTTTCCGGCATGGCACATGATTGATTGATTGATTGATTCTGGCAGCGGCATTATGCACAGTGTACCTGTGAGGCTTGTTGGCTTGCCGAAACTCCTGTATTTTCCTCTTTTCACACTGGGCAATGAGGAGCATTTTGTGTGATATTCACTGGCACAGGAACGGAGCATAATGGAGACGACCCGTTGCCGTGAAGTTGGAACCTCGACTAATTTACTACTAACGCTACCAATGTCAGGATGCCAGTATCACATTGCCAGTATCATGTTGCAGTTGTCATGCTACCAGTATCATGATTATCGTTGTTGCAAGTGTTATGCTACCAATGTCATATTATCAGTATCATGTTGCAAGTGTTATGCTACCAATGTCAAGTTGTCAGTATCATGTTGCTAGTATCTTGTTGCAAGTGTTATGTTACCAATGTCATGCTACCAGTATCATGTTGCAAGTGTCATGCTACCAATGTCAAGTTGCCAGTATCATGTTGCCAGTATCTTGTTGCAAGTGTTATGTTACCAATGTCATGCTACCAGTATCATGTTGCCAGTATCATGTTGCAAGTGTCATGCTACCAATGTCAAGGTGCCAGTATCATGTTGCTAGTATCTTGTTGCAAGTGTTATGTTACCAATGTCATGCTACCAGTATCATGTTGCAAGTGTCATGCTACCAATGTCAAGTTGCCAGTATCATGTTGCTAGTATCTTGTAGCAAGTGTTATGTTATCAGTATCATGTTGCCAGAATCATGTTGCAAGTGTCATGCTACCAATGTCAAGTTGCCAGTATCATGTTGCAAGTGCCATGTTACTGGTATCATATTTCCAGTATCATCAATATCATGTTGCCGGTATCTTGTTGCCAGTCTCCCTGGCCTAGGGGTTAAACGACTTTTTCCGTAATCCCGTTTATCCACCTAGGGTAACGCAGCGCGCGAGAATTGGTAGCGGTTCTCTACGCGTTGGTGACTTACGGGATATGTGAGCCGGCCGCTCAGAAAGCAATGGCAAACTACTGAGCGTAATCTTGCCAAGAAATCAACAACAGCGGTAAAATTCTGGTGTTGACAGCGATGTCCTGTAAAGGATATGCGGGGAAAAAACGTTTCTTGTTGCAAGTGTCATGCTACCAGTATCATGTTTTCAGTATCATGTTGCAAATATCGTGTTGCAAGTGTCACATTACCAGTATTGTGTTGCAAGTATCGTGTTATCGTGTTATATTGGAAGGGCCATGTAGCAGGTATCGTGTTGTAAGTGTTCTTTTGCAAGTTTCCTGCTGTAAGTGTCATGTTATAAGTGTCATGTTATAAGTGTCATGTTATAAGTGTTATGTTATAAGTGCCATGTTGCAGGTGTCATCTTGTACGTTTCATGTGCTACTACTGGTTACAGAACTGGGGAATACACAGTAAAACATTTCACTCTGTAACTCCCCTCTGATAATCCATCCAAAACTTATATAACAAAGCACACACAGAAAGGACTAACGAGTTTTGTTAGTTGAATATAAATGGAGTTTTATTTCCAATTGATGACCACTACAACCATCCTATTGCAATTCCATAATCATGGTGACTTCTCTCCTCTAGTCCTAGATGTTTACTGACTGCCCTAACAACAAACTACGTCACGACTTGAGCATCTTTCTCCTCATTCCATCCTGATGCTCAAGCGTGCTGTAGCTTTGCACACCTAGCTAATACTTTCTGCTACACTTACCCCCACCCCACCCCCGCTTCCTTTTTTCACTTTTAATTTCTGCTCATGCGTCTTATCTTACATGTATATTTCACTGTTGTGTGCATCCTCGGGCTGCTCTGAAAACTACGCAGTTATAAACAAATCGGTCAATGTCTTGACATTTAAGGGGGGAGGGGGGGGGGAGAGGGGAGAGAGACAAGTGAGGCAACTAAAGTCTTGGCGATCAATGAGAAACACCCACACAAGCTTTCTGCTCTCTAACATAAAAAGGCGTTAGAAAATACACAAACAGGCAGCATACTCACTAACACAGACAGGCGTTAGAAAACACACACACATGTTTCCTGCTCTAACACTGAAAGGCGTTAGAAAACATACGCACAGACTTCCTGCTTCCTGCTAACTAACACAAAGAGGCGTTAAAAAACACACACGGGCTTTCTGCTCACTAACACAGAGAGGCGTTAGAAAACATACACACAGATATCCTGCTTCCTGCTCACTAACACAGAAAGGCGTTAGAAAACATACACATGGGCTTCTTGCTTCGTGCTCACTAACACAGAACTGCGTTATAAAACACACACACACACACACACACACACGCGCGCGTGCGCGGACTTCCTGCTTCCTGCTCACTAACAAAGAAAGGCGTTAGAAAACACACACAGGTTTCCTGTGTCCTGCTCACTAACACAGAACGGCGTTAGAAAAAGCACACACACGGGTTCCTGCTTCCTGCTCACTAACACAGAAAGGCGTTAGAAACCCCCCCCCCCCCCACACACACACACACAGAGAGAGAGAGAGAGAGAGAGAGAGAGAGGGGGGGGGGGTTCCTGCTTCCTGCTCACTAACACAGAAAGGCGTTAGAAAACATACAAACAGGCTTCCTGCTCACTAACAAAGAAAGGCATTAGAAAACCAGAGACAGTACAGTCCCTGGTTTGATGGAACATGTACAGAACTGTACACACATTACAGCACACATCTGTACACACATTACAACACACAACTGTACACACATTACAACACACAACTGTACACACATCACAACATAAACATTACAATACACATTACAACACACATATTACAACACACAGATGTACACACACAACACAACTGACCACCGCACTTCCCGAGTGCCAGTTGGTCCATACAAATATGGATCTAGCACAATATACAAGCGTCCTTTTTACCTGATGTCAGAACACATATATTACAACTTACAACAACATACAGGACCAGATGTCAGAACACATATAACAACTGACAACAACATACATTACTAGATGTCAGAACACGTTTCACAACTGACAACAACAGACATTACTAGATGTCAGAACACACATTACAACTGACAACAACATACAGGACCAGATGTCAGAACATATATAACAACTGACAACAACATACATTACTAGATGTCAGAACACGTTTCACAACTGACAACAACAGACATTGCTAGATGTCAGAACACACATTACAACTGACAACAACAGACAGTACCAGACGTCAGAACACGTAATACGCAACAAGATACAGTTAACAGCTGCGATGGCCCACTGACTAGTGCACTTGCGTGGCCACACTGTAGTTAAATGTTCATTTCTGGCACTTTTTGTTCAACGGCACCACATGGCTGCGGACACTTGTCATTGGTTCAAATTCACATTGAGGCGAATTTTTGTAAAACTGACTAGAGTTGCCAGGTTGACACAGCCTGAAATGGGTATCAGGAAATGTCTTGGGGAGTAGAAGTGACCAGCGTACCATTGACTGGCCTCCGGATGTGTAGCAAGGGTCCTGCACAAACTTATTTGCTTGGCACTAAAATCCGTCGGCCTCATCAAATAGTGCCCCATAAAATGTTAGGGAAATTAACGGCGGCAGTGTTGCCATCTCCCTTTGATGAAAAAGCCCCAAAATCGACCCAAAAAAAAAGCACCACAAAATTTTTAAAAGCACCAAAAAAAAAAAAAAAAAGCACCAACTGTTTTTATTACAAATGTAACAAGGTAGCACAGTATAATTTATTATTACCACTTCATATTACAATGAAGTTTATTCCAGATCCGCCAAATCCCAATCAGAACTACTCTCGAGCTTAAAAAAAAAAAAAAGCACTAAATTACAATATTTTTTTGGGGAAATCACTAAAACAAGCACTGGTGGTATTCATTCAAAATGTTATAATGTAGCACATTATAATTTATTATTATCACTGAATATTAGAATGAAGTTTATTCCAGATCTGCCAAATCCCAGTCAGACAACTCCTCTTCAGTTTCTGTAGCTATTTCCTGCTGTGTTTGCTACTGCGATGATGATGATGATGATGATGATGATGATGATGATGATGATGATGATGATGATGATGATGATGATGATGATGATGATGATGATGATGAATGAAATAAACGTGCACATGCCTCCTGTGATCCAATTTTTCGTAGAATATCCTTAGGTAGTTTTTAATCATGACAGCATTTGCCATCTTTTCATTCGATATCTAATAGTCAAAACAGCTGTCAAACTCTTGATGCTCAGTCTGTTCCGCAATTTTGATTGTATAAACTCCCCATCTGACTGAAAATACGCTCCACGTCCGCATTAGAATGAGGTAAAATGAGCACAGTTAAAGCTAAATCTGTAAGATCTTGGAAAGGATTTTCACCGGTGGCATCCCTGTATGAGGCTATTTCTGCCCACAGTCCATGTTAGAGGTCTGTGTCCACTGCATATGATGAAGTTTTCTCCACTGGAAATCGATGCCGCAGAGAGTAGCTGTATCTTCTACAAACAGTTTAGCAAGATCCAATATACAGGGCTTCATTGGCTGTAGACATTCACTTCCACTACGACATGACATGGACTGCAAAACTCAAACTTTATCCGGCAAACGTAAACGCAGCTGTGTTAACAGCTCTATTAAAAACTGCATGCACCTTCCACGAATTTCTTTCTCATCGGGAAACTTGCAGTCAGCTATTTCTTTCTCAAACCCATAACCTAGATTGGGATTAGGATCTAAATAATCTTGAATAGCATCACTTTCTGTTATTTCCCCCCCCCCCCCCAGGAATAGCAATCTTTGAACTGATAGAATCATTAAGTTGGACAAGATCGCTGAGTAGTTTTGTTGGATCCTGTATATCTGCTTCGAATTTCTTATTCACACTTTGAACTTCTCCAAGAATATGCTTGAGAAATATGAGATACACATAGTTTTTCATGTCGCTAAACATAGAATTTAGAAGTTCTGCTGTATAACAGCGCTCGTTGACTCTTGCTTTATCAAAATGGGTTCTGAACTCGACCCACTGCTGCAATATTCTGACAATGACAGATTGAATGGACATCCATCGTGTCTGGCTTAATTGAACAACCTTTCAGCGGATGTTGTCCATCATTTATTGAAGCAAAAAGCTCACTGTACTTTGCTTGACGAAGACTTGAGTGAGAAAACCAGCTATATGTTTCTCTAATCATGAACTCTATGTTTCTGGGCAGACAAGCAGCTGCAGCCTGTGACATTGCCAGCTGAAGGGAATGACATACACACCTAACTAGTACCAGATGAGAAACTTCGCATTTTAATTTTGTATATACTCCATTGTTTACACCTGTCATGACAGATGCATTGTCAGTGCCGAGTGCAACTAGTCTTTGCATCTCAAGTCCACTCTTGAAACAATCTTTTAACGCATTGCATATTGCCTGCGCGTTGCAGTCACTCACTTCAACTAAATCGTATTAAAGGGAGTTAAATTACGTGAATATTGCGCGGTAATGTACTAAGACTGTTTTACTCCCTCGCTTCAGTTCAAATTCGGCTTTTTAGTGTCCCCAAAATGATTTTTAAAGTAATTTTTACCCACCCCCCAAAAAGCACCCAAAAGCATAAAAAAATATTGTGAAGCACCAAATTCGCGCGGCCGCGCTAAATGCAAAATTTTGGCACTAAATGACTTGACAAAGCACTAAATTTGGTGCGAAAAGCGTCAAAATGACAACACCAAACAGCGGTCATCCATCGACGTTCTCCATTGACATCATCCATCGACACCATCTATCGATATCACCCATCCACATCCTCCATCGATATCATCCATCGACAGCATCGATCGACATCCTCCATCGACATCATCCATCAACAACCTCCATCGACACCATCTATCGATATCACCCATCCACATCCTCCATCGATATCATCCATCGATCGACATCCTCCATCGACACCATCCATTGACATCCTCCCTCGATATTATTTATTCACATCCCCCATCGACATCATCCATCAACAACCTCCGTCGACACCATCTACCCACATCCTCCGTCGACATCATCTATCAACATCGTCAGAATACAAGTGAAAACATGCCAACGACATCCTCCATTGATCTAGACATCATCTATCCACATCCACCACCGATACCACACATCAACATCCTCTAATGACACCATCCATCCATCAACATAGTCCATCGACATCATCCATCAACATCATCCAACGACACAATCCATCAACTTCATTCATCGATATTATCCATCAACATCCTCCATTGACATAATCCATCCATATCATCCATCGACACCCTCAGTCGACACCATCCATCAACACCATTCATCGACATCACTCATCCGCATTCACCATCCATCGACATCATCCATCCACATCCTCCATCCATCTACATCCTCCATCGATTCTAAAATATAAGTCTAATCTAGCCCAATAAGCGGCGGTAGTGCATTGAAAAACACCCAAACACGCTACAGCAAATTGCACATCCACAATGCACACATACATCCACAATGCACTCATACATCCACAGTACACTCATACATCCTCAGTGCACTCAGAGATCCACAATGCACTCATATATCCACAATGCACTCAGACATCCACAGTGCACACATACATGGCATTACCTCTTCTACCCAGACAGTTATAACATTACCTCTTCTACCCGGACAATTATAACATTACCTCTTCTACTCAGATAATTATAACATTAACTCTTCTACCCAGACAGTTATAACATTACCTCTTCTACCCGGACAGTTATAACATTAACTCTTCTACCCAGACAGTTATAACATTACATCTTCTACCCAGACAGTTATAACATTAACTCTTCTACCCAGACAGTTATAACATTAACTCTTCTACCCACACAGTTATAACATTAACTCTTCTATCCAAACAGTTATAACATTACATCTTCTACCCAGACAATTATAACATTAACTCCTCTACTCAGACAGTTATAACATTACCTCTTCTACCCAGACAGTTATAACATTACCTCTTCTACCCAGACAGTTATAACATTACCTCTTCTACCCAGACAAATATAACATTACCTCTTCTACTCAGATAATTATAACATTAACTCTTCTACCAAGACAGTTATAACATTAACTCTTCTTCCCAGACAGTTATAACATTAACTCTTCTTCCCAGACAGTTATAACATTAATTCTTCTACCCAGACAGTTATAACATTAACTCTTCTACCCAGACATTTATAACATTAACTCTTCTTCCCAGACAGTTATAACATTAACTCTTCTACCCAGACAGTTATAACATTAACTCTTCTTCCCAGACAATTATAACATTAACTCTTCTACCCAGACAGTTATAACATTAACTCTTCTACTCAGATAATTATAACATTACCTCTTCTACCCAGACAGTTATAACATTAACTCTTCTACTCAGACAGTTATAACATTACCTCTTCTACCCAGACATTATAACATTAACTCTTCTACCCAGACAATTATAACATTAACTCTTCTACCCAGACAGTTATAACATTAACTCTTCTACCCAGACAATTATAACATTACTTCTTCCACTCAGATAATTATAACATTAACTCTTCTACCAAGACAGTTATAACATTAACTCTTCAACCCAGACAGTTATAACATTAACTCTTCAACCCAGACAGTTATAACATTAACTCTTCTACCCAGACAGTTATAACATTAACTCTTCTACCCAGACAGTTATAACATTAACTCTTCTACCCAGACAGTTATAACATTAACTCTTCTATCCAAACAGTTATAACATTACATTTTCTACCCAGACAATTATAACATTAACTCCTCTACTCAGACAGTTATAACATTACCTCTTCTACCCAGACAGTTATAACATTAACTCATCTACTCAGACAGTTATAACATTACCTCTTCTACTCAGATAATTATAACATTAACTCTTCTACCCAGACAGCTATACCATTAACTCTTCTACCCAGACAATTATAACATTAACTCTTCTACCCAGACAGCTGTAATATTAACTCTTCTACCCAAACAATTATAACATTACATCTTCTACCCAGACAGTTATGCCATTAACTCTTGTACACAGACAGTTATAACATTAACTCTTCTACCTAAAAAGTTATAACATTACATCTTCTACCCAGACAGTTATAACATTAACTCTTCTACCCAGACAGTTATACCATTAACTCTTCTACCCAGACAGTTATAAAATTAACTCTTCTACACAGACAATTATAACATTAACCCTTCTACCCAGACAGTTATAACATTAACTCTTCTTTCCAGACAATAATAACATTACCTATTCTACTCAGATAATTATAACATTAACTCTTCTACTCAGACAATTATAACATTAACTCTTCTACCCAGACAGTTATAACAATACTTCTTCTACTCAGACAATTATAACATTAACTCTCCTTCTCTAATGCCCTGTCCAGACAGTTATAATTCCTTGTCCAGACAGTTATAATTCCTTGTCCAGACAGTTATAATTCCCTGTCCAGACAGTTATAATTCCTTGTCCAGACAGTTATAATTCCCTGTCCAGACAGTTATAAATCCTTGTCCAGACAGTTATAATTCCCTATCTAGACAGTTATAACTACATGTCCAGATAGGTATAATTACCTGTCCAGACAGTTATAATTCCTTATCTAGATCGTTATAACTCCATGTCCCTGTCATGAAATGCAGCCTTTACTTCCCAGAACAAATTTCGGTTCACTTTTGATGAACCATGTAGAGATATTACAGAACAAGGAATGAAATTCTCTATCATAAAGAATGCTGGGGAAAGGAGAAACAGACCCAGAATTGATAATAACACCACACAGTTATGCAGTGTTACATGAACCGCGACTGTGAGTGGAAATTAAAACTGCCCAGGCCTGACACAAGCAACCTGGAGCTATAAACATGCCAAGTCCAGCCATTCACACAGACTCAACAGAGTGTGAACAGACCTTGTAAAACTGATCCTAAACTTGACTAGAGGCTAGTAACTCCTGTAGACAGGTAGAACGGCGGGGTGTTAGAAGGATAATAAACTATTCCAACTGGATTCAGAAATTAGGTGGTGGGTGTCTGGCAGAGGCAATTAACACTGGGCCTGTGGACTTTGTACCAGAAAGAGGGGAGCAAGGTGTGAAGGCTAGTGTGCATGCAGAAAGAATTTTTATGACTGGACAGACTTGGAGATAATGTGTCTGCCCTGTAGGAATGTGTGAAACAGATCTGATAAAGCAATTAGAACAGTACTGAAGGAATGTTAATTGCTTTGGGATACTAGTTAAATAGGCTGTTAGCTCTGGTCATGTTAGAAATGAAAAAAATCTCTGAACAGGTAGGCACCCAGCTCGTTTTGTAGTCATATGTATGATTCTGATGTTGCTAGATTTCACTAGGAAAGTTATTTCTTAGTAACTATCTAAGTCTTGTAGATGTATGGACTGATTTTCAGTCTATATCTGACATAGGTTATTTCAATAAATATCATTGTCTAAGTATACTTTTAGGTGTATTGGTAGATGCTTGTCATTTCTTTGTACACTATCCTAGTTGCCTTTTGGTATGTGCATTTGTTGTACAGAATATAGTCAACTGACTATTTCTTTAATTCTTACCACAGCAGTAACTAAGTGGTGACTAAACCGGACAGATCAGAAATATGGCTGGTCTGTGTGGTCACTGCAATTAGACTTGTTGTATATCTCATTTTGTAGGTATAGAATATTATTACTCATTAATAATGCCTTATGCTATTATGTTGAGTATCATTATATGTCTATCTTGAAGTTATATAATGTATGTATATCGGAGGTTGATATAGTTGAATTGTCATATGCATAATTTGTGTATATGTTCTGTAGCGTATATGGAAACTATGTTTCCCGGTTGGTTGTAGATAAGGATATTACTTACTTTTTTGCATTATACAATGTAAGAAAGAATAGCCTTATATGCCATTTTGTATTCGTATACCTTAGATTTATTTGATGTGATTTGTTATATGGTAACTCACTAAGAATAAATTGGTGTTGTGCTATTGTGTTCGCATGGACACACTGGCCATCGATTGTGTTGGAAACGGAGGTGTAATGGTACAGACACTACCCACAATTGTTATGGTGTATATGGTGCTAAACCATGTGGTTTCATCGTATTGTGGACGGTAATTCACGGAAGTCTGGCACAGATACTGGTCACGGCTTGTAAGCCCGGATGATCAGGCATTATTATAATACCATTACCGACCCTGTGAGCTGCTAAACCAACTTTGGACGGAGCGGCTGTACGACACAGAATTTCTGTATTAGCGACATGGACATGGGGCGGCAGAAATGTAATAATTACAGGTGTGTGAGACAATTGAAAAGCCCGTCCCAGACTAAAGACAGTAGGGAGAAGGAGGATGGTGAACGCAGTAGAGCCGGAAGAGAAACTTGGCCAGACTGGTCATTGTATATGTATGTGTTAGTATTACTTAGGATTGTGCTGATGTAGAACTGGATATAACACATTCTTGACTTTCTTTCAAGCTCTCACAAGGAGCACCTATGTTATAGATCTCAAGAACGAGTGACGACTAGGTAGTGTCAGGACTGACAGGAGTAGTCAGAATACCGGCAAGCTGTTTCTGTGTCTACTGGAGAGTGGGGATCTGGACCACAGATCCAGATAGTTCAAGTAACAAGTTATGTAATGTTTGTCATCAATAACCATGTGTTATATGATTTCATCATCGTACAAACCATCATATGTCTATTTTTATGATTAGTAAATAAATGTTGTAGTATTGTAACTCATAGTTCTGTCATTATATTTTTTCCAATTGTGCATACGTGTTGTTGTGTACATTGGTGGGGGTTCACTTAAACACCAAGGAAGGAAGTAGTCAGGGAGAAAAACCTGTACTAGGATAGTTGTCATTACACTTTAATTCAGACTTTAAAATCTATCCTAGCTAACCTTCT